>JANHFX010021340.1:32418-56069 GCA_027560015.1 Chloroceryle amazona | reverse complement strand
CCTTTCCTTTCCTTTCCTTTCCTTTCCTTTCCTTTCCTTTCCTTTCCTTTCCTTTCCTTTCCTTTCCTTTCCTTTTTGTAGATGTATGCATGGTTGTAGTTCAAAGCTCTGTTGGCTGATTCCCTGGTTGATTTGTTTTGGAGTTTAATTGTGCACTACAGACAAATCTGTCACCTGAACAGATGACAGTGAACATTTTATCCTGCAAACAAGTGGCTTCCTAAATATCACTGTATGAGAAAAGGATGAAGTGTTTGAGCACTGACTATAAGAATCAGCGTCTCTTGTTTCTCATTGTTTAATGACTGAGGCCACCCAGTCTCAGTGTTGAAATTTTCCTTTGCTAAATTCAGGCTACTGATAAGCCACTCTGAAGTAAATTGGAAAATTGGGATCCTTAATGTTACTACTCAACCAAGAGAAAGGAGAAGCTGCTGGATGTAAGAATATGAGCCTGTGCTGCCTAAGGACAAGTGTTGAGTCAGATTCTATGCTGCTGTGGTACTATAAGAACTGCTGTTAAATGCTAAGTCTTGCCAACTGTGAAATTACTATTTCTGCTTGATAATCTTTTGTTTTAAAGAAGGATTTAGAATAAAAGGCAATAAATGAACTTTTAAAACAAATCAGACTGTTTTTCAGAACTTTTTCCTTTGGTCTTGAGCCAACAGTCACATTTTGGAAAGCTTTAGACTTCATATCATCTCATACATTTTTTTTTTTTCCCTAATTCTTTGGATAATTTGGTTGAATTGATTGAACTTTAAATACAGTGACTTACTTTGCCAAATTGAGATATACTACTTCAAAATATGTTTGCCCATGTGCTTTCTTGCACTCCAAAGTCTTTTATATAGTAAAAGTAACTGTTGTTTCCAAAAGGCTTTTAAAAGGGAATTTAGGTTTTGATTACAGAATTAGACTAGCAGCTATGGAAACTGAAAACCTTAATTTTTTACAAATTTGCAGAGGAAGGAAAACATTTCTACCTTAATAATGGCTTCATAACTGCCTCTCAGATAGCTCAGGTATCTTCTGGATTTTGAGTTCTCTTTGTTGAAAGTACAAAAGGGACATTGTCTATCATGGAATTTATATTTCTGTCAGTTAGACCTGTCTAAGATCCCATCTGAGCAAGGTACAAGGGCCTGGGTGTAGTGTCCAGTTTCTAATCAGCATTGCTGACTTTAACAAGCATGCTCAAATGCCAAAGTACTTTGACTGAGGTGGAGTCTAAGAAGATCAATTTTTTTTTTTGTAGTATTCTATGCAAATAGCTTTCTGATATGTACATTCCACCCCCCCCCCCCCCCTCCAAAGTCAGCAATCCAATAAGCAATTGGAGATGCAGGAATCTCCTTTCTAAATTTAATTGTCGGTGAGTTTCTCTGCAATTCTTTTCTAGAGGGAATACTGATGATAACTCCACATGTGATTTTTGAAATAGGCAACCAGGATGTACATGCAAAGCCAAGTAAAACAAAATTTCTAAGAGTCATTTTTAAGCATTGATAGTGCTTCTGTTTAATTAATAACCAGTAGGCTATGATGCACATTTACCAAATTCCAAACTAAATAAGTAATATTGTCTGGAATAATCTCTCCTGCACTTATGAGGACTGGTAGCATTAATGATGATGTTTAAATATCTATGTTTTCTCCATGTTTGTTTTGTACAGTGCTACTTGATGACTCATAAACTCTGAGCTATCTGTGGATTAGCTACACATCAAGTCTGCCTCATGAAAAGTTTAGTCAATCCTCCTGACACTTCTTCCACCTTCTTTTCTTCCATGAAATACTTTTATAGAGATTATCATTCTACCCCTGAGTAAGGTGGTGTAATGTAGTTTGGCCGTCGTTGTCAAGAAGTCAAACAGCCTGTCTCTGGCACACAGGACTGAAATCATCATTCACTGAGATAAAAATGGATGAAAACCCAAGCCAAATCTGACTGAGAGATCGGTTACTTTAAGATTATGAAGTGACAACTTAATGAGGCTTTTGGAAGTCGATCAAGTCTTAGAGAGAAAGGACATGGGTGAGACGTTTCTGAACTAAATTAAATGTTCTCATTTTTTTTTCTTCTGGAGAAAAAAACCTTATTCTGCAGCTTCGTGTCTGATAAGTCTAGAAAGAGGTATGGGCAGGAAACTGTTTGGGAAATGGTTTTCCTAAAGAGATATAGCCGTGTTTCAACGGTATGAAACCCGTGGATGCTGGCATCCAGAGCATGAAGCAGGGCGTCACGGAGGGAGGTAGCTTCAGCACCACGGCCAGAGCCCACCCGAGCGACCAGTATCAGTACCATGGCCAGCGCCACTGGGGGGGGACAGAGCCAGCGGCGGGCCACGCAGCGTGGACGGGGTGTGAAGTGGCATGACGTGACAGAGCACGACGTGGCGGTACCTGATTATCAATTGTCCGTTGAAAAGAAGAGTACTCAAACCGGTAAACTGCTAGTGTTGACTTGATTGCAAGGAAGGGTCTTTTTGTGCCTGAGAGTATGTGGCTAGAATGAGCTTTGGAGCAAGTGCAGGGGTGGCAGAACATGTTGGAGAGTGGGCACTACCTGATGGAACTTGTGCAATGGAAAAGAGATAGGCCTGGGATATGGCCAGACCGGAGATGAAACCGGAGATGAAACCGAAAGTGGTTCATCCTGGGAGGGTGCAGCAACAAGGCTTGAGGTGCCAGACCTCAGAAACCATAATGAAACTGGTACTACCTGAAAAAAGTTCTTCAATCCTTTCTGGAGCAGACTTCACTCCATGAGGATAATTCATGGTAAAAGTACCTCATTACCTAAATTTCTAGAGAAATGTATGTGCATTTAATAGCTTTGACCTTGGTGATGATCACCGAGTGGCTGCCTTCAGATTTCTGCAGAGAGGGCTTTGCATTTCACTTTTTAAAAAAGTATGGGGAATCACACACATAGACTCAGTGGAAAGAGAATTAACTTAGCAAAGATTAATAGTGACTAGATACCATATGCCACAACAAGTCTTTCTTCAGAAGATTAATTTCTTCTACTGTTTCTGCACATTTTCTTTCCTCAGGATCTCTGCTCATACAATATATAGCATGAATCTGTCCTGGCAATGTGTCAGGTATGTTAAGTTAATGGTCGTCTGTAGGACTTGTCAAAGTTAAAAAAAGTATAGTAATTGAGCCAAGGGGCTACAAGGCAAGACAGGGCACTCTTTATGTGAAACTGGTGATGTGCTGTCATGCAGAACTGTATTTTCACTATCTGCCAAAGAGATCCTCTATGGTGATGGGAAAATTGCTTGAACCAGGATTTTCACATTTAGCAGCTACTTGGACAGGCTGCGTTTTCTCATCCCACAATGATTTCCAGAGGTTTTGGCACAAGCAGCACCACCTGAGCTCACTGGAACATGTCCAGGTTTCAGGGAATATGTCAGGTTCTACATAACAGTAGGTTATGTAGATTTTGAAAAATCATCTCTCGTGAAACTCAAATAGACTTCCAGTTTACAACTTCCAATTTCCATTTTAAAACTCCATGTGCTTAAATGTCTACCATTCCATCATTCCTGAAATGCTAGAACATATCAATTTCTTCATATTAGCAAAGTTCTTATGATCAGTAGAAAAGCATGCAATATACATTCATATACATTATATCTGTCAATCCTCATTGCAAGCCTAAGTGCTGTGGAATGTAGAGGTAAAAATGAAAGCTCAGGCTAGAATAACTAAGAAAGCAGATAATGGCATAAATGATATTTCACCTTTTGGCCACCTGTTGCAATACAGTCAAAGCCAGCAATGACTGGAAGTCATTACCATTTGACAGCTGCTCCACGAGCTTTGTAAAATGACTGTGTAATTGTTCTCAGCCTTCTTTCTTGTGGACAGGTGTCCATACCATGATTAGCACTAATTGGCAATGTTGTTGGCAGTCACAGAAGAAAAACTAATGAAAGAGTGACTATGTGTGTGAATTATTTCCTCAGACCCCAAAGTGATATGACTGTCTTTGTGCCTGCCTGTTCTAGTAACAGAATATCACCTCTGTACCCCTCCAAACAGATAGTTTACAAGAAGTCAAGGGTTTTTTTAAAAGAAATGCTAACTAGTTTTAAATGGAATTGAGGCTAACAGAGGAAGAAAGACTGCTTTAGGAAATTTTAAACTTGTGCCTTGATCAATATTTGTTTGATTTAAACTTGGTTAGAAAGTAAATTTTGATTTCAGAAAGGGAGCAAATGTGGAGAAATAGCATCCCAAGAAGAATTGAGGGGTCCTTTTTACAAAAGAGTAACACCTAGATGGGATAACTATGTCTCTTGACAGACTTTCCAAGTCTGTCTCTTGAATGCTGTCATCACAGTCTTCATGACACGGTCAAGCATGTGACTGTTTCACAACCAAAACACTCTGGCCACTGTCTGGATGTGACTTTATATCTACTTATCTGCTGTAATTATACAGAACTGCTGGTAGATATAAGACCAGAGTTTGCTTCATGCCTACCAGATGAACACTCAGAGACCTATAACATGACTGGGGGAGGCCACTGTAGCAGATGCAATAAATTTTCTACTCATTTGAATCAGCAAGTCTCTGATTCTCTCACTATGTGACATATTTGAATTTTGGTGAATGTGGTTGATGTTTGTATGGTCTTATTGGTAGGAAAGGTTCATGGTGGCCAGTGCATAATGATATATTCAGGAAGTTACATCAGAATTACTCACTCAGAATGAAAAATTGGATTCTGTTGTCATCTTCTATCCTAGTTATTATTCTTTCCCCAGACACCTTAAAATTCTTACCTGTTCTCTCATGTTTGAGATGCTAAGTCAAGATTGTTTCATACCTACCAGTTCTAATAACGTACAAGCAATCACCTTTGCCATAAATATTTATACTGTGGTCTTTACCTGAGGTATAGGCTGAGACGTGCAAGTTGATAACTGCTAGGTAAGGAGCCAAACATACCATAAACTTGTCCAGATTTGTACATGATTGTGCAGTACAAATAAAAAAAAAAACCAACCTACTGGTGATCAGACAGGGGCAGCCGGCACTGAGGAAGGGTACAATAACATCATTCCTAGGAAGTGAAGATGGGTGGCTGAAGGAGAGCTGAGTAGGTGTTGAAGAGTATGATACTGTTGTGCTACCATGTAAGAAAAAGAGGGGGCATGCATTGATTCTTGTATATCAGTGTGTTCTCCAAAATGGCTTATCAGCATGGAGGCAACTGTATCTTGTATAATAGATGTACTTTCTGTAGGATCAATACAGACTCCTCACACAGCTGGCAGTATTGAACATCTTTTCTGCCTCAACCTACAGCATTTAGTCTTTCTCGTTTATCCCACATTAGGTGTTCTGATGACATGGCATTAATAAGTTTTGTTGGTTAATGTTAAAAAATACTTGTCTCCACACACACGTAGGAGTACAGAGGAACAATGGCAACGAAGAGTAATACCCTTCTGTAACCACTCCCCAGGCTGTCATAGGAGGACAACAAGCCCCATGGTCTGAGGGAGACAGTCATCACAATGACTTAGTAGAAAAGGTCTCTAGAACAGCTTTTGGACGGCAGGTATAGCCTGTAGGGTTAAGAAATTTATTATGTGAAACTAGAAGGAATATTTTGGGACCTTGGAAGGCTGGGTATTTTCCCAGACATGATCTTTTCTTGAGAATGAGGAAAGTAACCTGTGGGAGTAAAGGTCCTAAAACAAAGGAAAGAAGGAGAAATAGGAAACATTGTATTTGCTCTGGTCTTCCCCGTGGTACATCTATTCTTATTTTCTAGAGAAATCTAATAATTTTATATTTCTATTTCTCTTTAATAAGTAAAACAAGCACAGAAAAGAAAAAATGTAAGTGACATACTGAGATTAGCTCTTCTGGAGAATGATTCCCTTGCTTCCTTTGCTAAAGTGCCTATAGGTATTACTCTGTTAGGATAATTGTAGCATTTTACCATGTTGGCAGATCCTTTGTAATAATTTTTGTTCCTGTTAAGCAACAATAGATGCAAGGAAACCTTGGCTCAGGACACCTGTTGGCAGCTTCACAGCTGCTGCTGAACCGGAATTGCGGCAGTAGTTGTCACTCCAGATAGGATGTCATCTAAGAGAGAGCTGGTGTTTTAAGGGCTGCTGTCTGCTAGTAAAAGCCTTGGCCAGTCTGAGGGGCCTGGCTCTTAGAACACTGCTTCATCCTCCCAGTACAGCTCTCCTTTTACTTGTTACAGTTACAGGCAGTAGGTGATTTATAGGACTGTGAGAACACAGAAAACAGACACATCGGATCATGGATCTCCAATTCTGTTTCTGTGATAAAAAGTAAAGGGGCAGGGTGAATGTATTTCAAATCTAAGAAAGTTACCTCCTGCTTTTATTTACAGTCATTTATAATGCTAGATATTTTAAGTATTTTAATATCAATGACAATATACCCATTAATTAATATATTTACTTCATGACTATGCAGGAACAGTATTTTAAGAAAGAGGAAGAAATCTTCAAGAAAATCCGCACTGTATGGTGTACATACGTTGTTGCCACTGCTGCTTCTTTGCATACTGTTTTGTGTCCCAGAGGGGGATAACTTCAAATTGAATCACTGCAGGGTCATACTCCTCATGTCATTTGTAAATGTATGCTGTGAATGAGATTATGTTTTAGTAACAGCACAGTCTGGTTAAAATGTCATGAATTAATTTCACATGAAACACTGGAGAAGCTTTGAACCTGAGGGCAAAGCAGTAACTAAAAGAAATAAAATTCCTCCCAAATCCCAAATGCTACACATCTTCATACTCAAAACTGTGTTACTATAATTATAGGATAATGAAAATTATTTTTTTTTAATATGAAATTTTAACAATAAACATTATGTACTACTAAAGTACATTTTTTCTTCTACCTGTCCTCATGACTGGAAGCCAAGACACTACATTCCTTTGTAGGAGGCTCAGCTGTATGAATTTCTCATAACATATGTTTTGTGTCTTATGACTTCTGATAAGACAAAATTCATGTGCCAAAACTTGAAGGGTAAAACAGAGCATCTGTTATTGTAGGAGGAGAAATAATAATATTGAAAAGAATTTCAGGCTAAGTAAGAACTGTATACAACTCCTTCTCACAACCCTGACCCCCCCCACAAGCTGGCACTCTATGCACTGGAAGTAACTCAGATGCCCTCAATTCTTAAGCTTTTTTGTATCAAGCATTTTTGGTACAGCACAAGGGCAATACTATTTAAGGTTACATACATTTTAAATCTCAT
The DNA here is from genome assembly GCA_027560015.1 of Chloroceryle amazona. Classification (NCBI taxonomy): domain Eukaryota; kingdom Metazoa; phylum Chordata; class Aves; order Coraciiformes; family Cerylidae; genus Chloroceryle; species Chloroceryle amazona. The sequence goes on along the minus strand of JANHFX010021340.1, from coordinate 48,779 downwards.
AGTTTCAGCACTCTACGTTTAAACTCTGTTCAGCTTGATACATTGATTCCCAAAAGCTTTTGCTTTTGAATAATTCAAGAAAGTCAGCTGTCAGTAGGTATATAATTTGGAAAATTGCCTTTGTACCTTTTAAAATCCTAGAATGTGAGCCAGCAACTGACTGAAGCTCAATTTTAATAGTTACATACTAGAGCTCAGCTGGTACTGAGTTGTATTTATTTGAATAGTTTCTATGGGTTTAGACTTCTCCCATCAGTTTTGTACATAGACTCCAGTATCATATTGGAGAACAGTTTAATCCTACATTATTGAAGTGAGAGTTGATATGTCTGATAATTTCCATCAAGCTTTTCACTGTCATGATACTTGAATGTTGATGATGCACTTCTATAAAGCTGTGAGAGTTGCTGGTCTAATTTCATGTTGCTGGAAGACACTAGAGCCACTTGAACTCTATCACAGAGTAAAAAGATATGAAACTCTCTAAAAGAGGGAGAGAGCAAAAAACTTTCTTGGAGAACCAAGACATCCATGATTGCACAATGCTGAAAAATGAGTTTGGACATAGAAATTAAAAGCATATAAACAATATAAACTATTATATATAACCTAAACTGTATAAACTAAGACATAAGACTCATAAGCACATGACAAGATTAAGATGATGCATATAAAATGAATTAATATGAAATTTCTGATGAACTCAAGGTGTTCAGCATGTTACATAACTCCCGAATAACACTATGAGACTTATGATCTCTTTGGTACTGAGGAGATGTGGTGATGCATTGGCCTTTAGAGAGTATGACAGTGCTGCTTGGAAATAAAAGCCTTATTGTATTCATCTCTCTGCAAGGATATCATATGGAGACCTGCAGAGCCAACATCATTATATTTGCATGGAATCAAGTGCATTTAATACAAACTTTGGCCAAGGTTTTGCCACGTGTGAGATTGATCAGGATCCTGTTTACACATGAGTAAACAAGTTCAGAAATCTTACTCCACCTGTTTTTTTCACACATTCACTCACTTGCTTCTTCTCACACTATGTTCTCCTGGCAGTGAGGGAAGTCTCTGCTGGTCCAGGAAGGTTGGGTCAAACGTCATGTTGATTCATGACGGGATAATGCTCACAGTTACTGGTCTCAATTGTCTCTGCCAACGTCCCTGGGCATCCCCATCACACATTTCACTGCAACTCTCTGATCTCTAGGACCACTCCCCAAATCTTTCCTCCATTCAGGATCTTATTCATCCTCTCTCTGGACCTCCTTCTTCTCTCTGAAACTGTGTCTTCTTTTCATTAACTTTGCTGTTTTTTTGGCACCTCTTTTTCTTCTGGAAAACCAAGCCCCTGTTTTCCTCCAATCTAAAGTCTATGTGCACAGTGTGTGATCATCCTTTTAAATGGTGGATTAGCCTCATGTTCCTCTTATTAATGGGAGAGGCTTCTATTTAGTCCAGATGTTATCAAGGTTTACAATGAGTTCCTACTGGTTGTAGCAAGCACTTGGCAGGCTTCTGCTTGACAGTTCAAAAGTTCAACCTAAGCCATTCTAGTATTTTAAAGTGTGGGGATTAATATGTACATAATAATTACAGATATGATCAGCAGTAATTTCTCTCTTCCATTACACATTTAAAGTAGTAAAACCCAATTAATTTAGCAAGATGTCATTTGTCTCCTCTGCAATCCATCACATAAAGGAAGCAGCCAAGGAAACATGAGGTGAGGCAGGCCCACCAGTGCAACAGTCTGCTTATTTATTTTTCTTTCAGCCTGAATTCAGGTAAATCTCTTGCTGAACTTTGCAAATACATGAAGAGGTGTGTAAGGGGTTGATGAGTGTGGTGGTCTTAGTTTTGGAATGTTTGCCTGAATTTTACTCCCTTAGTTATATGTCTCTATCTATTCTTGTCATCAAGAGATCTCTGTGCTCAGGACTTTTATCCCCTTCCAGGGTCGGTTCCTATGTGATCCATAAGTTATTTTCCACTTGGTCAAACGTCCATATTTGCTCCAGCAACTGGCTGATGGCTGTGTGAGGCAATTACACTTGAAAAGAAAAATGTGAAATTTACTTGACTTTCTGTTAACAGATTTTCTGCTGTGTACAAGTATTGCAATGAGGTAGAGGTCATAATTGTGGATGGGGTAGGAACATTAATGGTAAAGCTGTTTTCTAATCAATAAAGTTTTCTAAAAAAAAGGCTACATGGGGGAGTATTGAGTGTCACAGCCCTTTGATACAGGACTTGTACTCGGCAGACCTCATAAAAAGGCTTGACCAGAATGCAGCTTTGATATTGCATTATAACATATTAAGTAACTTTTAGAGTTCTTTTATTGCTGCTTTAACTTGTGAGAGTGTCTAGAATCTTTGTTAGAAGTACATTTCCAGGTTTCTCTGCTTTTATCTTGCCACCTACAGTATTCAGTGAAGTCTAACTTGGGAAGGAATTGCTCTTGGCTTTATTCTCTAAGTGATCCAATCCTAACAATAAGTCCATAATGATCAATTTAATTTATGTTTTGTCATAAACTGTTACCTACTTGACTTGTCTGTGTAATATTCAACCTCATTCAAAAGAGTTGTTGGATATGTTTTCAATTGCTTTGTGTGAGTCATTGTTCTAGAGGGAGCTTTTATTATAGACTGAATACTTGGGATGATAAATTTACATGTGTAAGAACAGATACATGCTGTAATAGAATTATACCTGTTTCCAAAGTGTGCATATATTCACACACAAATGTACATTTGCATTAGTATGCATACAGACTCCCGGGTGCTTGGAGATAGAAGAATGTGAAGGAAATATTGCGACGCTGACAAGAGAAAACACAGTATCTTTGGTCATGATTATTATTCACGATTTATTTCTGTTGCTGCATATGACAATGCTGTTCACACAGTCTCTGTCCTTCTTGCATAGTCACTTTGGCTGCTTGCCTTTTTCAATGTTAAACCAGAAACCTCCAAAGCAGTATGATATGAGAGAGAAGGAAGAAAGGCTGATTTTGGACATGCTGAAACATCAAAAAAAGCCCACTTGAAATGAGAAGCTGAATATCTACCACCAGAAGAAACTGTCTTTAATTTCCTACAGGTACATAAACTGCTAAGCAGGAAATAACTCAACTGCAAGTACATGGTACAGGGGGAGCAGTTTCTAAACAGCTGATACTGAGACACAGTAATTAGAAAACTAGACCAGATCTAACAGGAAACCTTCATACTAGAGCCATAGAAGTTATGAGTAATGGTGGAGTGAGTTTGTTTGTTTGTTTGTTTCTTTGACTTTCTGGCCACGGCTTTATGTTGCTGGGGTCAGGAAGGACAAGTTGCTCAAGCATAAGGCCTGGGTAAATCTCACCTAACCTTGCCATCTGCTGCATGGACAGACATACTGAATGAGTCACACTGAGCTCCACCTGCATATTGAAGGCATTTTTGAAGCTCAGTTTTTCTGCTTGTTTTAGGTCTCTGCTTTAAGATGAGTGGTGCTCTGGTTATGCCTCCTCCTCCCCACTCCCTACAGTGAGCACCTTTCTCCTGTGGATGTCTCCAGCAGACACTGAAGATGTCTACACTAGATCAAATGACTCTCATCTGAGCTTTGGGAATTAGTTGTGCTTACCTTTGCCCTCCATAAGCATGAGGTCAGCTATGTTGCCTGCAGTCTCAGTGAATGATTTGAATTAGTGCAATTTACCTTGCCACGCCTGCCTGCAGGACTGGTCACTACTGATCCACTGAGATAAGCTGTCGTGTGTTTTTCCAGCACTGATGCTGTTACCCTGACAGGAAAAGTGCTTCCATTAGTATTTTGTCTGCTGCATAAGTCAATATCAGCCAGAATAGCAAAGTGGTTTAGCTTTTTTGCTGGTATAAGCTAAGTCTATGCTAGGAGTTGACCCTGTAGTTATTATGCTTGTGTGCAGGTTCTGATGTAGGGCACATGGACATGGGATCTGATGGGGGTACCCCAGGGGAGTATAATAACATCAGGCATCTGACGGTTGAGGGATCAGGGGAAGAGCCCTTCAGAGAATGAATCAAAACACACATTGCAAACTAACTCCCCAGTGTTACATCCATGGGAACCTTAACATCGGATGTCTAAAGCTCAGTCCTGAACCATGTGAAAGGGACAGCAAGCAGAACTGATAAACACACTGAAGTACACTAAATTGTCATTATTTGATTTGAAACATAGAGTGCAAAAAAATAATATATTTTACAGGTTTGTTTCTGATTACTATGTTTTGCTATGTTAAATACTTTCCAAAAGCTTTTGGTTTCATTTTCAGGTTCATCTTTTTCACCACATCTGCTTGGGAAACTGTAACATCAAAACTGAGCAAGGACAAACCCTTTAAAAAGCAAGCTGTCTTTCACATGTACTGTCAATGACAATTGCCAGCTTTTGATGTGTGATTCTGATAGTGAACCAAAAAAGAAAGTCTGGCAATTGTGCTCTGTTTGGGAATTTTGGAAGGAGGTTTTGGAGATTATTTTGGGGGTTCTGAACTATCTGAATTATTTACTGGCAGCCACAGGCGAGTGGCATTTTACAGTACGTTAAAATCAAGCTTTGATATCTGAAAATAGCTCCTTTGGTATGGAGATTGTCTTCCTTGATTCTCACATAAGCTGCATATTTATCATAGCTGAGTGATAAATGGTGAGATTCTGGTGTTTTACATGCAGTGAAATGACAAGGTCAGTTTTAATTAAGCTGAGATCAAGCCCAGTTTGTATTGCACACTTCTGATTAGGTTACTTCAAATTAACATAAGTTTTTGGAGACTTCACTGAAGTCAGTGGTGTTAAACACCAGCTGTGCTGGCAGATAAGCGTGGGATATAAGAAGGAGATAGAATTCACATTGAAATTAGCACTTGGCACAATATAATTCTCTGATTGCAAACTATGTGAAGTTGCCTGCGCTAATTGGTTGATTTTATTTGAAGCAGATGTTGTTAGCTTTCCCACTAATGATCTGGAGAGAAATTTTTTTTGAAAGACATGCCATGTTAGGTTCTCTGCAGTATAATAAGCTAATTACAACTTTAAGTACTTGCAGTAATTAGCACAATGTGTATAAAGTGGTCCTGATCTTTTCACCCTGCTGCATTATTGTTAGGGCATCTTGAAAAACAAAAAAGAGAGCTAGCTGGATTTATTTTCCCCAATCTAGCTTCTTGTTTTCCCAGACTTCTACATTAAGGAGATAATGAACTAGAGTTTTATCCTTATTTATAAGCACAACAAAAAGATTTACATCTTTCTCCTGTTTTTCTCTAGCTCCCTTCTCTAAATCAAATCTGTTTAGTCTTATCTTTGTCCATTAAGGTAATATCTTCCAACATCTTAAAAAATCCTATTAGTAAACAGTTTTGTACAGCAATGGAGTATTTGTCCTTCATTAATTAATTTGATCACTTGCCCATGTATTACCAAGATTCAAGGTATATATGACTTACAGAAAGAAAACAAACCAACCCACCCTGAAAGCTTCCTTCTTTCTAGAGCAGTCGTATTCCTTGTTGTTTGTACTGATACTGATTAAAAAACCCTGCTGTCAGTTTGCAAAACAGATGCAGGAAGACCCATCAAATGATCCTGCCTGTAAAAAAAAAATAAAATAAAAAATTGAAAAGAGTCATATGAAAATGGTGACTGAGAAATTATCCTAGTAAGACCTTTTGAAACTTGGTATGACTGTTGCAGATGGGGGGTATGCTACAGAAATGGCTGTTCTGAGAAAATGGTTTAACAAATTCTTTGGTTTACCTAGTGGTCTCCTGACATGGTTTGGTGAAACTTGCCCTTCAGAAACCTTCGGCATCAAAGATGCTCTCACTTCCTTATGGAAGTCACTAGAAGCCAGATATAACCATTTGCACAGGTATGGTTCTTTATATTCTTTTAAAAGCAAGTCATTTCTGTGAGCTGTGTTTCCCCTTGGTACATATCAAAGTAATTTCAACCCAGTTTTCGCTCTTTTTCTCTTCCTTTTCTATACTGGTTTTCAAAAGAAATGTGTCTTTCATGTTCTAGAGCATGAGTTGACTATTCTTGTGTACTGTCGGTAAAATGCACATAAGTAAGTTGTTCAAAACCAAATCTTGGATTTAACATGGTATACTTCAGTGAGGTATTTTACTGAGTTAGCAGAAGGGACACAAGATTTAAATTATTTATTTACATTCATCAAACTTTCTCCTTTTAAATAAGCTGGTAAATCTGCATTGAGAATGGGAGTAAGAAAAGGAAATATTTGTCATCCTGACAGTGGCAAGCTTTAAGGAAAACTCTTGAGTTAGCACAACGACATATTCAAAATAAACCAAAATTTGATTTCTGTAACTCCTTAAGACAAAATTAATTACTTTTGTTGCCTTAAGCAAAATTTTCTAGTAGAAGTTTGAAGCTAAAGCAAACATGCTACTTTTCTTCTGTCTGAAGAGTTGGTAAGTAAAGATTCTTTGTTATTTTAATCTCATGATTCAATCTCCTGCTGCATTAATTTGGTGATTTGACTAATTAGTGGTTTAACCTATTATTAATGTTCCTCCATTAATTTCCTGATGCAATTTTAATGACATCTTGATGTCACTGTTAAATTAAAGTCTGTTTAGTTTTAAAAAAATAAAAGGAGAGCAGTAGTTTTAGATGAGGTTACTATTTGCTGAATTTTAATGTCTTTATTCATTCTAATAAAACTCATGGAAGTATAGAGAGCTGTATCTTTTTAATACAGCTGACTGGGCTTTAATCCTCAGTCAAACAACTGATTTTCCCAAGAATTTTTGTGGATTTCACTAAAATAAACAGTCTATTAATTGTTCTTAACCCATTACTTTACCTGGAGGTCCTACTCCAAAGAGCACATGCAATACACGTGGAAGTTTCTGTGTGAAAAAGCAGCTTCTGTGTCAGGAGATGGTGACCATGAATATTCCCTCTGGACTACAGCAAGGTAATGAAGCAGAAATTGAGTTCTTGGCTTTGCTACAGCTCATCCTAAGACTCCATATGAGATTCCTCATTTTCTTGTGCCTCACTGACTGCTCTTGAGCTAAGTAAAGTGGGATTCTCACTTAATTCCTTTCACCTTTTACAGTTTTTATCTGTGTGTGCTGTAAACATGTCAGAGCAGAGATCATTTTTCACCTACATTTATAATTTCTACAGTGGTGGTTGGGATCTTGAAGAGCTGTGGGATACAAATAAGTTACAGCAACTGTGTAATTAAAAATAGGTAATACCAGACACAGTGGAACCAGAATAACTCATAAACTGAAAACCCAGGAAAGAATAAACTTACTGCTCCTGGAGCCTTGCAACAGCCTTCCTGGGTCATGCCTGCATCACCCTGAGTCTGATGCAGAGGAGTGCAAGATGTGTTGAAAGAAATTGTAACAAACGCCATGATGTGAACAGTCATGTTGTTTTCTAATTTATTTAGCAGTGTAGAGCAACTCAGAGGGGGATGAGCTATGCAGCTTGCCCAGTGGCAGATGTGGCGACAATATGCATGTGGCCACGCAACACACATGCGAAGCATCCCCACATATCAACCACTCTTTGGCTAAAGAGACACGAAGGTCAAGGCACTGTTACCTAGCAACTAATGAGAGCTGATTAATCCATTTGTAGGCATCGCATGCTGCAGTGATGTGTATGAGCCTGTGCCTGCGTTTACTATTTGTGTAGTGGCAGGAAAAGCAAGTGACAATTACTAGTGAATGACATCAGTAATGCTGACAACAGCACCATTAGATGTATAAATAATCACAACCAACAGTGACTTTCCATTTTTAAGGACAGCATTAGGATTTTGAATTTCTAAACTGCACTATTCTTTCTTTGCATGCTTTGGTATAGATGGGCTTTAAATGGGAAAGGAATGATCCTGACAAATACAGGGAGATTCAGATTTTCCAGAAAAATGAACTCTTTGTTTTCTATTGGATTCCCTGCATAAGCAAATCTTCCCCTAGTCTTCAGTTTATGTTTAGTTTATGTACCACAATGGTCTATCAAACTAAAAGAAACTTTTCTGTAAGCAATTCTTGCAAGTTTTAGGGGTTACTGAAGAGTTAATAAAACAGATGATATTTTATAATGCATCTACTTGCTGTATGCAGCACATGCTCCACCAGGGCAGTACCTCACCCTATCAATGTCTAATGAACTGCCCAGTTCCATGTGATTTATCTTTGCTGGTGTTCCACCAGGAATGATCAATAATATATTCTATATAATTTCCTTTTACTTCCAAATGCACCCACCAGGGCAGAGGAACTTTTATTAAATTGTTGCAAAAAAGTAGAAACCCTTTCCATACTTTATCAGAGGTGACCTTATCAGACTTGGTTTGTGTTTTAAATGCTTAAAGTCAAAAGCAAAACCACCTTTCACATACAGTTTATTTATTTTTAAATAGAAGATCTCATGGAAAAAATATAATAATTTATATGTGGAAAAGTCATCAGAGTGAAGAGTATTAAAGGAGGAGATAAAACTTTAAAGAATCTATGTGTTTTTTGCAATTCAGTTTAGACAATAAAGCCAGAAAAGCAAACTCCCTGAGGCTCTGCAAAAAAGTAACAAGCGGTGAAGTTTGGCTGAGACCCAGCTGCAGTACAATGTTGCCCTGTTTCTCCTGCCCTTCATCTTCCCACTCCCTCAAATGCCCTGCATGAGACCTTCCGTTTTCAGGCATTAATTTTACATTTTTTCCTCTGGCTCAGGAGGATAATGGAATACAAAATTATCTCCCCTGAAACAACCAAATTGTTTTGGGGGCAGAAGTGAAGGGAAAGGAACAATTCTGTTGCTGAAAAACAGACCAATCTGAGCTATATTACATTTTGTGCCTCTCTCTATCATGATCACTTACCCTTCTGTGTCTTGTTTATTCAAACCACCGAGAAAATTGTGCTGGAGAAATTTTCTTCTGATTAGTGATTAGGCACAAAGGGAAATTTGGACCGTCTTCTCCACTTACTCCTTTTCCTTTGTGCTGGGCTTGTACCAGCACTTATGCTTTCTCACCAGACTTGCCTGAGAAGTCTTGGTCTTGTGTGCTGCTTTCATACTCCCCAAATAACATGAAGATCAGATATGTGCCCCTTGACCTAGTGTGCTTTGGAGATGGAAAAGTGAGATCTATTTTGCTTTTCTAAATTTCTGAGATTCCTGTGGGAAATGGCTGATGCTGGCTGAGGAACATTTGGTAAAACCCACTGCACAGACCTTGCAAAGGAGAGAGTTGCTTCCACCCACAAAGTCAGAACACAGAAGTGTACCAGACTGTCTTCTCCAGTGTATTTAAATACTAATTGACCTCTGGAGCTTAGGAGAGGCAGCTGGACAGTCAAGAGTGGGAGCTTATACAGGAGTTTTCAAAAGCAAGCAAAGGTATCTTGTCACCCCATGAAACAAGCCTCTGTGAGAATGAAGAAATGCACCCACTTCAGCACTCACTGAATTTAATTTGGGGGTCTTAGAGACTTATTTTTGAGAGTAAAAAAGAAAGGGAAAGAAGCAGCTGTTTTGCTACTGATGATTTATACAGGAGACATTTACCTGAGAGGTAGTTGTGTATGTGCTGTTCAGCATGTCTTACTCTCTCACCTTCCCAAGCAGGAAAGTGTTTCTGTAGGCACATTAAAAAAAGGTGTTTGAACTCTTAGAGTTGCTGGAGGGAGGGGAAAAGAGAGAGTCATGACCATGCTGGACCATGTCATGCAATTAGAATTATTTTTTTTCCACAGGGGATTTTTCTGCCCTTACCTTGTTTGTCTTTAGTCCAGCCTTCGCTCCCCACTATGGCCCCCAGAGTTTATCACCTCATCCAACTTGCCCAGTTCCAGCACAAGAGCTGACACTGCTTGCTGACTTCAGAGTGGTAGGAAATGAAGTCATTCTTGTGCAGTGAGCATCCAGAGGCTGCTTGCAAAGACTCTCACTTCTAACAGGTTTACTAAGCTATGTGGCCACTTCAATCTGTTTAAAGGTAGCTTAAATATACTTGCAAAAGTAAATTAAAATATTTTAAGAACATATTCTTTCAGTGCTCATGGGAGTTTCAGGGAAGCAAATGGTGAGCAACGGGCAGAGCCTGGCACTTGGTGTTTCCTGCCCAGGAAGAGGTGAACAGAGCAGGACTGGGGAGGTGGGTGGAGGGAGGAGAAGGATGGAGGGGGTTGCTCCCCAACATTTAACACAGGGAATGCATTTCTGTTAGAGGCAAAAGTAAAACTCCAGGTTTTCATCTTAATTTAAGATGGTGACGAATACTGAAGTTAGCATCTCAGTCTCTGCATTCTGGAAAGAGCAAAAGAATCAATGTTCAAAAGTTTTTGTAGCTCTTACTAACAGATTTTTAACTTAAATATCTTCTTAGGCCTTAGTTAGCTAGTACAAGTGACTGAACAAAGTTCTTTCTAGAACCTCTTTTCAGGACACACATCAATTGCATAGGTAGACATGAGAGGGTTTAAAATAAGACTGGAGAAGGATAGTGGCACCTTAGTTCTCCAGTGTGTGAGACTTGCACTGAGAACAGGGATGGATTTGTTTTGAAAGTCTGTCCTAAGTGGTCTGGATTCTGGTCTGTGTTTGCCTGAATCATGTCTTTTTTGTCTGAGGTTGCTTGTTGCTCCAGTCACACACTGAACAGCCTTCCAATTGTTGTTCAGCTATTTCTCCCTTTCTGTCAATACCCACTAAGGATAATGCCTAGAACAACTTACCTGAGCACAGAGGAGGCCCATTTCCTACACAGCATTTACAAGAGTGTATGAGTGCAGTCTGTGTTACCCTTCAAATGGTTTATAGTTGGTCCTTACTTAGCCTTGCATTGCTGTAAGCACTTGGTCTCATATGTACCAGCTAGACTTCTGAAGCACCTTCTTGTGTGGGAGAAGAATTTAGACTTAATTTAAGGGTCACTCCTGTTCTCAACTAGACACCTCCTTAAAACTTGGAGTCACTATGGTGGCTCTGGATCACTTTGTCTTGTCAGTGGTCACATCTCTGTCCTGAAATGTTTTTTGTTGTTAAAAAATGTCTAGTAGATAGATGAGGAGCCTGTCTCAGTAAAGTCCTTTCATATAAGTATAGTTAAGCACTGGAAATACCTCTTCTGATGCCTGCTTGGTTATTTTAAGCAGTGGTTGCTCCATACAGACTCATAATTAATAAGAAGTTTAACCACTGCATTCTTCTTACTCTCCTTTTGTGTGGCCCTGTGAATCTGTGGTTATGAGTGTCCAGGAAGACTAAGAATCTTCTTTCCTCTCCTCAAGTTCCCTACAGTTTGAGACAAGGATGCTCTAGGAATATAGTATCAGGCATGGCCGTTTCAGCAGGCATCTTGAAGAAGTGTTTTCATTGTCTAATTATAAGTGGAACACTTAGCAAAGACTTGTGGCTTTCCTGGGGAATAAGAAATACTGTATCTTAACAGGGAAGAGAAGCCTTTACTGTGGACTGGAAGGGCATCACCAAAGCTTGTTCCACCTGTGATGAAGATGGAGGTTAAATTGTGAGTTTACAGTACGTTGCTCCTTGGTATGACAACAGAAACTTACTCTGAAGGTAGTGTACCTATGAGAGACATTAACTTCTCAAGAGTTATCACAGGCCTCCATAGTATGTGTCCCCACCTCCCCTCTAACAGTGCCAGGTATCTACCAAACCCTGGTGAGAACTAACCCAGCAGATATTTTGTCTGGGATGATCCCACTCACCACATGACAAGTGTAGTCTCTCTGTTGTGTTATTCTGGTGTTGTGTCTGAGGCGCAGGGAAGACACCTTTTTTGCTTCATGTTTGTGCTGTACATCTTGCTCCACAACTGGGTCTGTAAAACAAAAATAACAGCTTTTCTTTACTGACAGGGCAGCTGATAGATTTTTAACCATGCTCTGCTTTTATTGCATGTCAGTCACTGATTTGAGTTCATCTAAGTTTGACTTTCTTCTCAACTCTGTAATCTGTTTTTCTTTGTGAAGTATTGATTTTTCAGAAAAGAGACAAAATCAATTAAAACCAGAAATTATTGACACTTTGGGCTTTCTGCCGTAGTAGCAGTTAATCACATGTTCATAAATATGCTAACATATGCGTTAGAAGGATGACATTAAAATTTAATGCATTTGGGAAAATAAATTGAAAAGGTCTGTTGGAGAGGTTTTGCCATAGTTCTTTTCCTGCAGTCTGTCAGAGGATGCATAACCTGTGACCTCTTTTGTACACAATTACAATGTATCTCCTCTATCTAAAGTCGGATAATTATAAGGTTATATAGTCCCTTGGCAGGCTGAAGAAAAGGTTATTCTCATTTTCTTCTAAAGGCTTTAGAGTAATGCTGTGTGCTGGAAAGGTGTGCAGTTGTTTAATCCAGTGTGAATGAAGAGGAGGTATGGTTATCTTGACATTGCTGCTTAGTTGCTAATTAAATGACAACCCTGAATTTATGTTTTAGTTAGCACTATCATTCCCCTTATGCATGCAGCATGTGTGTGAGTGAATGTGTGTGTCTCTGGGTTGTGATGTGGTGATGTGCAAGCTGCATTGCTAGCTGCTCACATGGCCTTTGAGCTTCCACTGCTGGCCATATGAAATGGTGAAATGGAGTGGGTCAGGAGAAATGAATGGGCTTCACATGTTCTGCCTCTGCTAAGTCATTGTTCTGCTTCCCTTTAGGACTTGCCCATCCACTCAACTAAGCAGCATCCAGTACACAGGTTTGTCTGCAGGGGTAGCTGGATTCTTACCAACATCTCCCTGGTGGACCCAGCAGTTCCTTAAGGATTTAAACTATAAGATTTGTAATGAATTGTCTAAGACTGGTTGAGAAGATAACCTTCTGAACAGGAACTAGTACATTGCAATCTGCAACTGGATGCCTGCCAGATGGCAGAAAAATTAATCTAATTCCCTCCTAAGTAGTCAGCTGGATTGAGGATGGTATTTTCTTTTGAGTTCTGTCTGAGTTGTGACAAGTACCTTTGCCTTCAGCATTAAAGCTGAAACCAGATGATGACTATGTAAGTGGTACTTTACCCAGCACAGCCTTAGTCACTTTGAAGAGAGTTGGTCAGTCTAGGAGGGCAGTGGGCTCAAGCTGAGTTTGGTGCTTTGCTGAAGACCCGACCCTGACCAAAATTATAATGGAAAAACTGAGGAGTGAGCTGGCTATCTTTCTCTGAGGAAGAGTATGTCACAGAATGGCCAGCAGACTGCAGACACACCGTGTGCCACTGAATAGGTGGAAATAACACAGGCGTAGTGAATGTGAGCTTTTGGATGGGAAAAGAATAGGAAGTGATGGATGTAGCAACAGCTACAGATGGGCAAATGCATTCACATGTTAAATGGTGCTGCAAATTACAGAAGAAGAGTTAATGTTTAAAGGCCTTTAAATTCATCAGCTCATCCACAGTCAGTTTAATTTAGCCCTCTGCTATGCCAGCCACAGGATATGATGGATTGCTCATTACAATGCATGATGATCCGACTCTTTGCTCCCCTAGAGATGGTGCAACTCTGTCCCAAGCAGGTGGCAAAATTGTCTTTTTTTCTAGCCCCAACACCAGTGCTGATGAGTTCACTGAAGTACCTTAGTGAAAGATGAGAAATACCCAGTACAAAGTCAGCAGCTATTACAGCGAACTCACAACAGACTAGAATATCACTGACCACCTGAGACAGCCCTTTGAGTGCTGGACTTGCTTCTGAGCAGTGCTGACTGCCCTTTACTCTGAGCTTGTGGCAAAACTACCAGTCTGTAGGACTCAGCATGCTAGGCAGATTTTTGTGCCCTGATCCTAGAATCTTGAAATGCTGTTTAACACTTAATGCAATTAACAAGACTAATAATTAGAAATGTGTCCAAGGAATACTTGGAAGGTGTTAGAAAAAAAAAAAAAATTGCCTGGAGATTTCCTTGGTATTTTCCACTCATGACCTGTCCTGTTGTTGTGAAGTCGATACTGTTGCCTTGCAGTAAGGGGGATGCCCACTGGATGTCATGATTGCTCCAGAAAAAGTGCAAACACCGTGTAATTTATCTAGCAGTCAAAATGTTGTTTCTGAGAGGAAGCAATTTTAGAACGTAAGTTTTGTGTAGTTAGCCTCTCTCTCCCTCTCTCTCTGTTTCAGCCTCTCACCTATACACATACATAAATCCTTGGATTTCTTGAACTGCGTAGTCAGTAAGCCACAGCTAACTCCCTGTGTCTGTTGGGTTATATGTGAATTGTGTGAAAACAAAGCAACAGCTTAAAGTTTTTAAAATAGATTACACAGGAGAAGACTTCTGACACTGATTTCAGAAAAAGTTAGTCACCCACATACCTTTGAAAATCAGGGTCTTATTGCCATGATTAATGAGAGAGAGGGAGACTGCAATTGCAATCAAATAGATTCAATCACTTAATTCAGTGATTAATGAGATCAGCAAATTATATGTGGGTCATCCTAGCTTTAGACTCCTGTCCTGCCTGTAAGTTCTTTACAGATAGAAAGTAAATAAGAAATGAACCAAAAAAATAAAACTACTTTCCTCCTAAAAACTCTTCTTCAAAAATCTGAATTCATAGTGCATGGAAAATATAACTGCAAATGCCTACATTGTGCAAATGTCAGTAGTGGCTAGCTCATTTAAATTTACTATTTAAATGTATTAAACATAAAAGGAATCTTGTTAAATATCGTAATCATAATGACTATCCAAATGAAATTAGCTAGAAGAGTCAATTAGATTCAGAGGCCAAGCAGGAAGTACAATGAGTCACTGGGAAAGGAGGATCCCCCAGACACTGCACAGCGTGGATTACAGTCTTAAATGTCATGTGGAAATTAATACAGTACTAATGTTCTCATATTTAGGGGTAGGTTATTTATGTAGTCCCCAGAAGGCAAGTTTTTAGTTTTTTCTTGAAGGATTAGTGAAACCTGTGGACTAGGTAAACAGAGAAATTGTGTACAGCAGTACCAAGCTACCTGAATTATAAGCACACAAAGACTGTTCAGATGCACAAAGATTAAGTTGTAGAAATGAAATTTAGAGTTATGGAGAAATACGTGTTTTCAGCCACAGAATCATAGGAAAATTTAGGTTGGAAAAGACATTTAAGATGATCAAGTCCAACAATTAACCTAGCAATTCCAAATCCACCACTAAACCATGTCCCTAAGCACTACGTCTACACTTCCTTTAAATGAAGGGTGGCCTCATCAGTGGGGGACAGTACAGGGGGACAATCACAATCCTTGTTCTGCTGGCTACGCTACTACTGATGCAGCCCTATGCTTTTCAGTATCAAAATAGCTGGTTTTCAGGTATGACCAGAAATGAGAAAGGATATGCAAAAGAAATACAGTTGTGAACAGGACAGGTAAATTGTTGTCATTTAACGAAGACATATTAGTCCTTTTTCTCTCTGTCCCTAGCTTTACTTTTCTGAAATGCTGATGGAGGCAGTTCCGTAATCCTCTCTTTGTACATTCCTACCAACACTTCTATCTCCAGGACTTACAGATTTCAACAACAGATGTTTTTCTTAATGATCCATCTCATATAATTGTATGTCTTGTAACTTTTATCAACTGTCCAGGTACTTGTTTTTCAACCAAGAACTTTTTCAAGATTATTTTTTGGGTTTGCATTCTATTGTCATATTTATTCATCAAAGTACAGCTTCAGATCATGATTATGCTGTTATTAAGTCTTTTCTGTCACCCATTCACTAATAATTTGCAGCTATCTGCAGTAGAAGGAGGTCAGAGTAAAGTTACAAGATTAACTCATAGCTTGCAGATAACTTCAGAATCCTTCAAAGGTGATAGGATACAATTTAAACATCATGTAAATTAAAAGTAGAAAATGCCTTACAGTTTCTAAAATACACAGCATACAAATGTTATTCGTAGCTTCTCCTCCTGTCCAATTAACTAGGGCTTCTCTTATCTTTGTCTCCTTTTTTCTTCAATCTCAACATGAAAGATTATGAAGGACAAAAGGAGAATCGTAAGTTCACCAAGCGAAAGTGACTCTTGATTACTTAAATTTCTGGTACATGATTTATCATTTACAAGACAGCTCCTGAGGGTACTAAAAACACAAGGACTGGCATTGCAGTTTAACATTTTAACTATTTTGCCCTTGCTTTGAAGATAGTAGAAAAGTTTCTTTGTCACAGGAAGCAGAAAGGAAAAACTCAGCTGAGATGGCCCAAGCATCGAGTGAAGACCTTCAAGATGTAGCTGATGGTCTCTAGTGTCTGCACCTCCCAACAGCTCTGTGCCTCTCCTGGGTCTGCCACATTG
>JANHFX010021340.1:6156-32318 GCA_027560015.1 Chloroceryle amazona | reverse complement strand
CCTTCAAGATGTAGCTGATGGTCTCTAGTGTCTGCACCTCCCAACAGCTCTGTGCCTCTCCTGGGTCTGCCACATTGCTTTTGGGATGAAGTGGTTGGGAAATCTGTGAGTGAACAGTGCTTTTGCACTATGCTGTAGTGATGTTTTGTGCTTCTGTTCATTCTCTTCTTCCTAACTGTCTTTTTGCCTTTCTGACTACTGAACACTGCGCTGACATTTCAGGAAATTATCCAGAGTTATTCTGAGACCTCTTTCATGAATTGTTAATGTAGAGCCCATTGTTGCATATGTATAGTGAGGATTATTTTGCCATGTGCATTATTTTGCATTTATTGACATTGAATCTCTTCTGCCAATAATTACCCCACCACTCAGTATCATGAGAGCTTTCTGCAAGTCTTTGAGGACAGTTTTAGGTTTGATCTTCCTGGATGCTTTTCTACCAGCTGAAAATGTGCCACCTCACTAAAAGAGATTTGTTACATTAATAGTAATGAGCAGGTTTCTACAGTTCAGTTATGAATACATGGGGAACAGAGCTGACTCAAGCCCTTGTGAACCTTATGTGGTTTATAGGGTATGTTTCCAGCCAACTGATAGTTGTGTTCACCATGGTGTTTACGTTGGTGGGTTTGTGGCAGTGATACGGTGTAGTTAGTTTGTCATGTAGTTTGTGAAAGCTGGATGGCTTTCACTTCTGCAAACTGACTTGGCATACCTTCTCCTTTGACAGTTTTGATGACTTGTCATGTGGAACTGCACACAGCAGCTTTCCACTTCCAATGGTTTCCTATAACATGACAGGATCTGTTGTGAACAGATGTTATGGTTTAGGCCCACATGGTAACAAAACACCACACAGCTGCTAGCTCACTCCTCCCCGCTGGTGAGAAAGGGAGGAGAAAATATAACAAAAGGCTTATGGGTTGAGACAAGGACAGGGTGGAATCACTCACCAGTTATGGTCATGGACAAAAAAGACTTGTGGGAAAAAACACATCAATTTAATTTTAACAACAACAATACTAATTTACCAATCAAATCGGAGTAGAATAATAAGAAATACAGTCACATCTTAAAAACACCTTCTCCCCATCCATCCCTTCTTCAGGAGATCAGCTCTGCTCCCAGTTTTTCTACCTCCTACCCCTACACAGCACAGGGAGGTGGGGAATGGGAGTCACAGTTGTTTTGTCTCTGCTGCTTCTTCCTCCTCAACATGAGGATTCCTTCCATTCTTCCCCTGCTGCAATGTGTGATCCCTCCTGTGGGAGACTGTCCTCCATGAAATTCTCTGAGGTGAGTCCATCCCATGGGCTGCAGTTCTTCACAAACTGCTTTTAGGGGACCTTTGATTAGTTGTCTCAGATATTGCCCCATTAGGGGAAAAATATTTCTTGTGAGGAGGCTGGGCAGGAGTTGTTTATTTCAACATTACTGACCACAAAGGAATATCTTTGGCACCATTGGCTGACTACCACGGAAAACACCATGAAAGGAAGAATGCAAAATGCCACAAAAGGAGAAACTTGGTTAATGATGCCTCTGCCTCCCCCCTCCTCAAACTGCACATGAGCCTAGGCCTGGGGTCCTCTCTTTCAGAGACCACCAAAAGACCCCTCAGTGACAGTACTGGGCATGTGCATAAGTCACAGGAGTGATGTAACTCAGGGGCAAGGCAATGCAAAGCAATTCCAAGACGTAATGGACTATGTCCTGAAAGAGGAGGGGACATGGACAAAAAATGATGGATGCATGGACTGAGAGATGGAATCTTCTCCCACTGAGAGGATCTGTCCAATGGGATGCTCTTGGAACGTGTGGGTGGTATACTAATCTATCCCTCTTCTCTTTCCAGCTTTGCTTTCTTCTTCTCTTCCCTTCTCTTTTACTAAGTTGTAAGAGCACTAATAAAGTGCCATTGGCTGCCAAGTGACACCTGACCTCGTTTGTGTCTTAATTTCACCCCGGAGGAGTCCTTGGAGTCCGTGTTCATACTGGGGACTGGATCAGACTTTAACACTGCTCCCGTGTGGGTCCCTTCTGTGGGGTGGAGTCCTCTCAGAAACAGACTGGCCCAGAGTGGTCTTCTCTCAGAGTGATTACCTTTTTTGGGCACAGCCACCTTTTCTGGTGTGGGGTCCTCCATGGGCTGCAGGTGGATATTTGCTCCACCATTAATTTCCATGGGCTGCAAGGGGTCAGCCTGCAATCTCACCACAGAGTGCACCTCCCCACCTCCTTCTTCTCTGACTTTGGCATCCACATAGGTCTTTCTCTCACATCCCCCTCATCTCTGCATTGCAGGTTTTCCCTACTTAAATATGTTATCACAGAGGTGCTACCATCGTCACTGATTGGCCCAGCCTTGGCCAGAGGTGGATCTGATTTGGATCCAGGAGAATGTCTATCAGCTTCTCAGATGAGCCATCCCTGTAGCCCCTCCCTTGCTATTAAAACCCTGCCACACAAACCAAACACAACAGAGCACGGTGCCTTTTGGCTTCACATCACCCATTGTATGATGGTGCCTCTCTGGCATGAGTCACAAAGAGTTCGCAGAGGTAAAGATACTTGTGCAAACACTAGGTTAACTGCTCTGTCTTGTCTGAAAGAGTAGAGTGCCCAACATTCTGCCATATACGAAGAGGTTGTACCTGGAAAATAATAGCTGACAGTTCTCCTCTGTCAGGGGGTTATTTATACATGTATTAGTATAATATATATTTATATATATGTATATGTTGTTAAAGAGTTGGAGTATTTGTCCTTTCTCAGAGAACTGAAAGAGAATGTATTTGTCCAAGCTGTGGGGCCTGGCTGCTACATGGAATCAGCAGGCAGCCTTTCAGGTTTAGGAAAATCAGAATGTAGAGGTCATGTCTCACTTTTTTTCCCTTTGTAATTACAAAGCACTTCATTTCTTTCACCCACCAAAATGGCTTCTGGCTGCTTGCTATACAAAAAGCTTGTTATTACATGCTGAAGGATTGCTTTGGCTTCCCAAATGGAAAATTCAGTAATACTTAGTAAAAACCCACTGACCTGGACCACCTGAAGCAATTTAAGGGTATGTCCAATGAAGGAAAGGAAGGCAAGGTGGGCAAGTGAGTTTACCTTTTAAACCTTAACGTTTGACCAATCCAGCTTTTGAAGATACTTGTTATTTATATCATTATCAGAGGCAGATAGGGAAGGGAGAAAATAGATTAAAACTATATATTAAAAGCAGGTCCTGGTGTAGTCTCAAACTTCTTCAGCTAAATTAAAGAAAAATTTATTCCAATCCCATCACCTATATTAATACAGTACAGCTCTTGGTCCAGTAGATCACAGGTTTTATGTGCCAGCAATGGGCATCTGGGACAGATGGTTAGCTGACATAAGGAGAGGCAGGTGACAGGCAGTGTCAGAACAGAATTGACAAGCATGGAAATATAGAAGAAGGTTTCTCAGTTGTATGCCCAGGTCGTGTTGGAAGCTTTGCCTGTGGAACTAAATAGGAGCAGGCACAGGCTCAGCCCCTTGCAGGCAGATGTCCTCACTGATACACGGTGCACTCTGTGGCTCTGCTTCAGCATCTGGATTTTCCTTGCCTTGCATGCACTTCATTGGGAAACAGAAAACCTGTCTTGGGACTGAAAACTATGGTGAGACCGAGGACCCCTGGCATTTGAAGTCTGGGCACTAGACTATTGAGCCGAACAATGCATTTTAAAAAGCAAGACCCTGGTACATCTTCCAAACATATCCTGGCACATCAGTCTAGAGAATTGCTAGTGCACTGCTAAAATATGGGCAAGTTAAACACAGAGAGTAGGAGATACAGATATTTTATCCAAAACAAGTGGGCTGAAGAATAAATTTTCTTATCAGAGTAATCAACTTTAAAGAGTCCTTCTCTTCCTGGCCTTAATCCTTGTTCACTTATTGCACTTAGGCAATTTAAAAAACATCACTGTAACTATTCTATGCCTGCTCTTGTTAATTTTCTCTGAGTACAGTAAAATAGCATTTTATTGCTTGCACAATTCCCTGAACAATTGTATTTTCTTTGTCACACTTCCTTGGCAAGTAAAACTGCCTGAGCAGTGATTGTTGGGTAAATTAGTATCATTCACAAGCTCATTTTGCACTTTGGAGTGTCAAGTGTTGTTTTACTAAGAAAACTTCTTCCCGGTTGTTGTTGTTGAATGTGGGAGGAAGGGAGCAGATAAGTAAATTTTCATAATAAAAGAGTTAGACACACTTTTGAATGTCAGTTTTATGTACATTGATAGAACCTGCAGACACAAATCTGCTTCTGACTGTGATTTCACTAGTGTGCCATGACTTCCCACACTGTCTAATGAACAAGCACAAAGGGAATAATAGGCCTATTGATTTAAATCTTATTTAACAAAACAAAAAATATTGATGACAGTGTGCAATTCCAGGGGGAACTCTAAGATGAAAAGAAACTCGAGGCAGGAAGCAGGATGGGGTTCTCAAACATCTTGCACAATGCCAGGGATTTAATTTAGGGGTGACTCAGCTTAACGTGTGGGGTAGACTGTCTGTAGAGGACTGATGCCCCGTTGTCAAGGTCATGGGACCTGCAGGAGAGGATGGTAGCTCCCCTGCTGCTTGCCTGATCTCTCTTATTGCACAACCAGGGGGTGGATGATGACGGGGGATTGATTTGCTCCGGGGGTTTCCTGCATTGCTGTGTGGCCACAATGCAGCTTGCCTTGGTGAGGCTCCTGTGATTTTTATGTGGCCTGAAAGGAAGATTCAGAAGCTTAAATTCTGTCAATAGCCTATGTGCTATAGCTATCCTCTGTGGGTTTAACTGACAATCACATATTAGATGCTCACATTAGGAGGAATGACCATTTCCACAGCAGTATAACAGATCTACCTTCCTCCAAATCCCACTTTGGTGCAACTTTGTCTTGAAATGCTAGCATGTAATACAGTGACATTTTGTTTGGTGTTACACAGAGCTTCCAGAGAACAAGATCCAAAATATTGACCTGGCACATTTCCAACAGATAAAACACACTGTGTGAGAGTATAGAGGTGGGGAGGCAGGCTTATGAGTATAGGCTCCTGATTGTAGAAAATATTTATTATGTAACTTGTGTCTTTCCTGACATAAGTTAAATATTTATCTTTAATTCCAACTAACAGACAAAAACCATGTAACAGAAAAGATGTTGATTAATAAATGCTTGTAGTTTAGAATGGCTCAGCTGCATTTCCATCTGTGTAGTGAGGGGTAACACTGGTGTGATGGAGAAAGGCAGAAAAGATGTAGTTACAAATGATGGCAAAGGGCAGAATTTTGAATCTTACAACTGGCGTGGGCTCCTGAAGTCTACTAATTAAACCATCTGAAGATCTGATCAAAGGCATTTGATGTGGAGATTGTTTAGCAAGATGCAGATAATTAGATTAGGCTAGTAACGATTTACTTCTGCAAAGTGTAACCTAGCACCACTGTCTAAAAAGTGACACTGCCTGCAAATCCTCTGTTCCTCTATGTAGCAGCCTAATGATTAAATACCAAGTACAGATCAGGCCAGGAACAAGCCTTGTATTCTACTTCACAGTAAAAGCAGACTGTTTGATCTGGAGAATAGTGAAGATGCAGGTTAAGAAGGGGTGGATGTCCTTTCAGAGATGCCTAATGTTCTTCACTGACTGAAGAGGTGCCTCAGTTTGTGTGGCTAGAGCTGAGTGACATGACTGGCAGCTGATAGGGGATTTAGCTGGGACTGAATCAGCACAAATAGCTGCAGCTGCAGTCCTGTCACTGTCTCCTTTGGCTGCTACCTTCACATCAAACTCTTAACGCTTGCTTTTCCTTTTGTATTGCCATGTCCTCACCTGAGCCTCAGAGGTGAAGCCCCTTTCCCAGGTGCCCCAGTCCTCTGGAGAGGGCTGATCACATCTGCACCTCGCTGATCTCGACTCCTGAGCCAGAGGGCAGCTCTTCCTTCAGCAGTCCCTTGGGGTTGCAGGTTACTTTTCTTCCCGCAGGGATGAGAGGTGAAACTCTGTGCTTGCATCCCAAGTTCTCTGCTGACTGGGTTACAAGATAAGAGTAGGCTCTGTTCTTCGATAAGAGTCTTAAAAAGAGCTTGAGGACATTTTCCAGGTGAGCTGCTGCCACCACTGAAATTTGGCAGACTGTCATTCTTGCTTGTGTGCAGACCTGAGCTATGCTGAGATGATCAGTTCTGTCAAGGTGTACGTGCCAGTCAGCATACCTACTGGCAGAAAACATGTAGTGGGGGATTTTTATGGCTAGGAATGCAAGCATCTGGAGTAATTTAAATACAAGCTAATTAAGACAGAAGTTACTTTGAGGTTTCAGACTTACACACCATGTAAATCTAACCCCTATTTACCTACTGGTTTAAACATTATTTAAACATTCACAGATAGAGTAACCAGAAATGGTGTAGAACATAAATTTCAGAGATCAGAAAACCAGAAGAAATTCAGTGTTTTAGAAACAAAGCAGGAAGACCTACTGAAGACCCCCAAATAACAGAGAGACCAAATAATTTCTAATTTGGATGTGTCCTAGTAATTTCTGGTGGATTAGTAATTAGACCTGGCTAGTTCTAAATCACCATGACTTGTTCCCAATTTTGTTACTGATATTCATTTTCCATTCTGAATGAAATAAATACCCCACATTGTAAGTTTCTGTGGAACACTACAGTCTACAGCATTTGGTTCCTCTTGATTGATATGCTTCAGGTGAATGTTGACATTTTTAATTTTTACAGTGCCACAGGATGTTACAAAACATTCTACAATGCTACAAATGAAAGGAAAAATCATTTGAAAATACAAAAATAAAAATGCTTCCTTTAAAAATGCTGTATTTTCCCTAACCAAACAAATGCTCATGTTTCTACAAAATACTTAGTTTCAGCCTTAATTTTCTTTGTCAGGAGCTGACCAGCTTAGTTATTGATTCAATCAAAAAAAACATAGAGGAAAAAGCCAGTGACTGATTTATTATTGGTTTTTGCTATTGTGCATTCATTTACATTTATAGTCAGAAAAGTGTAAAGTTCACACACATACACAAATGCAAACATGTACAATTCAGGATGCAGTTTAGATCCATGCATTACAGGTGTAAATAGCCACATAAAGAGCAAGGCACACAATATTTGTGTTATCCATGCAAATGTAGAAATAATAAGATTTGGGTTTAATTGTCCATGTAATATATACAGTATTCATCTGTTTTGAGAGTTCACCTACTTTCACCTTTATTGCTAAGGAGACATTATGTCTCAGCAAGGATAAAGACATAAAGACTTTTTTTTTTAATGTTGTTAATACGAAATTAAGTGCAAAGAAATAAAAATGAAAATTCCCCTTGGGAATAAAACCCCTTAGCATTTGTAAACCTTTGTGGTTGGAGATGGTGATATGTCAAAAGGGTAGAGAATTTCCTTTAACATCAGCGAATGAGCAAATTCTGTGTTTGAATGCTCAGGCATTTGAGAAAATAGATCACACACGGTTCTCTGGATAAAAACAAAAGAAGTAATTAATTGCAAATTACATGGTCATAGCAATTCCTGTTGAGAATTCGTCTGAATTTTCTCATGTTTAGTAGCTCTCCATCCCACAGTGCCCTCTTCTGAGATATAGGAAAGTCTGAAAATGATGGGAGAAGAGACAAGCTCTCAAAGATTTTCCAGTCCAGAACTTCTCAGGAATCTCTCTTGCAGTTTAGGGTGGCCTGCTTTGAACACAAAAATTCTTTTAAAAGACATCTCTAAGGAACCTATATTTTGCTCTCCTTTGCTAGCCTTTTCTGACCTTTAATTCCTATCAGAGACAGTTGCATTTTGCCTTTTTTAACTCAGATGGACTTAACTTCCTGATCATTTGTCCCTTCACTGCTAGGTCTATATCCAAATTTTGTTTTCACTGCCCCTTCCAGATCTCTAGCTTCATCTCTTCAAGCTACACAGCACAGCCACTACTGTCACTTTGGATCCATGAACTAATTAGGAACTTGCTAAACTGTTTCCTATGCTGTTAAAAACATCCACATCCCTCTCTTTATCCTGGAAGCAGAAAAATAAGTTAGAGGACAGATATACTGGGGAAAAATGGCTGTTAATGTGCTAAGAGTGGTGTCTGTGCAAACTAAAAGTAAAGAATCATAGAATCATAGGATTGCTTAGGTTGGAAAAGACCTTTATGATGATCAAGTCCAACCATTAAGCTAACTCTACCAAGTCCACTGCTAAACAATGTCCCTAAGCACCATATCTACACGACTTTTAAACATGTCCAGGGATGATGACTCCACCACTTCCCTGGGCAGCCTGTTCCAATTCTTGTTAAGTCTTTCAGTGAAGAAATTTTTCCAAATTTCCAAACTAAACCTCTCCTGGTGCAACCTGAGACCATTTCCTCCTGTCCTATTGCTTGTTACTTGGAAGAAGAGACTGACACCCACCTCTCCACATCCTCCTTTCAGATAATTGTAGAGAGTAATAAGCTTTCCCTTCAGCCTCCTTTTCTTCAGACTAAATAGCCCCAGTTCCCTCAGCTGCTCCTCATACAACCTTTGTTTGAGGCCCTTCCTCAGCTTCACTGCCCTTCTCTGGACACGCTCCAGCACCTTGATGATTTTCTTGTAGCCAGAGGCCCAAAACTGACCACAGTATTCAAGGTGTGGCCTCAAAAGTGCTGAGTAAAGAAGGACAATCACTTTTCTAGTCTTGCTGGATACACAATTTCTGATAAAAGCCAGGATGCCACTGGGCTTCTTAGCCACCTGGGCACACTGCTCGACCTTTCTGTGGCCAAATTTCTATTGCTGTCCACTAATATCCCTATTAACCATGCTGTTTTTTCCTCATTCCTGTCTTTCCTAACTCCCACCTTAAAGTTACTCTCTCTTGGCAAACAAGCTGTCTGTCCTTTCCTACACTTGAATGATTTCAAGGGTGAGATAAATATGTATTTTCGTAATGGCAGAAGATCCTGCTTGGTCCGCTTTTCCCAGCTGTGTAGGTTCTCCAGCCATTGACTGTGATAATTAATGTGAGGTGGGTGACATTAAGGGCTCCCTGTGCAGTTGGGGAGCAAGTAGCTGGCTGTCATGAGAAGTGGAGGGGGAGTCAACTGAGGATTCTGTGGACAGCATGGTGAATTCTGCAGATCTGTAAGATGGACTATTTAGGTAGTTACAGAATTCTAGATGCTTATGTTGGGGTGTCTTCTGAATTTAGATGTTAAAGATGAGGCACTTATGATGCCTCACAGTTTGAGATGTAAAGTTAGCTGACTAAAGTCACCTTGAATTTGTAGGTATTTTTACATTTAGTCTTCTGTTCAGAAAGCTGTATTTCAAGTTCCAAGCCTTTTCACAGCAAACATCTTTAAATATAAATAAGTTTATTTTCTAGCAAAAGCAGTACACCAGCATCCCACAGCTAGTCAAATACATCTTCATCTTACAGAAGGCAAAGGGATGCTGCCCACTGACACTGATCTCATGATAGGCATTAGTTGATATTTGCTATACAGTAATTTTCATGTCCTTGTTCTATTAGTGCTGGTGTTGTTGAAAGTGCTAGTTTAGCTTTTAGTTGAACAGTATTTCCTGTTGTTTTCCCACATCTCATGAATATATTCACACTAGTTTACAAATTTATGTAAATTCTATTGTTTAAAGAGAAAAAAAAAAAGTCAAAATACCTTCAAATATCTTCCATTATGTTCTTTGTTGCTCTGCTGTGTTTCTGTCTCTATCTTTTGTTATTAAGAAGGTCTGCTTTTACTTCTATGACGTGAAGTCTGTCAAAACAATGCATTAAATAATTCTGAATCATTATTATCCAATACTAAATCTGTTGCTTGCTCTCTTTCTTTTCCTTTTTTTTTTTTTTTTATTCCTTTAGATGGTCCAGGATTGAAACCTGCTATTTACTGGATATTATATAGTTGTGGGTGAATTATTCCTTTGTCCTCCTACTCAGAAGCTTTCAAACTATTGTATTCATCACTCAAAGACATCAAAGGGTGTTGCCTGTGACCCTTCCAGGAGTCTAAATGACACAGGAATGATCCTTACACTGATTTGGTTCTTTCATTCAGTAGCAAGAATATAGTCTGAAGCAGCACTTGTGGGGCATGGACATTAAGGTGGAGAAGGACAAGAATTATGGAATTATTTTAGAAAGCATGCTATCCAGGCCTCAGTGCTCCATAGCCTGCACAGAGACTTTTCCTGGGGAGGTAAATGAGATCAGCAGTAGCCTGCAGCCATTTTTCTCCTGGAAAAATCTTTACGTGTTGCTTTAAGCCTGAGGAGAGCATAACACTTGCTCTGTGGGCTGTGGGAATGCTCTATGGGAGATCTACTAGCTAGGCATTAAGGAGTAGAAAGCTCAAACTAAACTTATGAGGTTTCCTAATTCTTCAATCCAGTCCCCAAAAAATTGCAGAGAATCATGAACAAATATCTAATCAAGAAATGTCTGCTTAACCCATGACAGCCCATAAAACCTTTCCCAGGTTCTTTACAGGCTTATGACCTGGACTAAAATACAAAAAAAGACCCACAGCTAAATTGTGCTTCAGGCTAAGGTCAAGATCTAAGTCCCAGGTCCTTGCAATGACAGGAACTGCCTTGATGAACTATTAGGTGATCCTGGGAAATGGCATTCCCCCACCTTGCAGATCAAGGCAAAAATCTTGTAGCACTGTTGCCACACTGGAGGAAAAATTCTTCCTCTCTGGCTGAATTAGCTGTAAGCACATGGACAGGGCACACAGATCAAAGATATCAGTCTCACAAGACTCAATGCCTTCAAGGCATGAATTCACCAGTGCACCCACTGCATTATTCTTGGAGCAATGTTTGGTCTTTTGTGATTCAGAATGATCATAGAATCACAATATGATTTTGGTTGGAAGGGACCTTAAAGATGAGTTAGTTCAAACCCCTCTGCCATGAGCAGGGACACCTTCCACTAGACCACATTACTCAAAGCCCCATCCAACCTGGCCTTGAACACTTCCAGGGAGGAGGCTTCTACTGCCTCTCTGGGCAGTCTGTTCCAGTGTCTCACCACCCTCACAGTAAAAAATGTATTCCTTATATCTAATCTAAATCTACCCTCTTGCAGTTTAAAACTGTTATCCCTTGTTCTATCCTTACACTCCCTGATAAAGAGTCTCTTGCCATCCTTCCTGTAGGCTCTGCTGAAGTACTGGAAGGCTGCTATAGGGTGTCCCTGGATCTGTCTTCTCTCTCTTCCTAGTGGTGGGCTCAGCAGTGTTAGGTTAATGGTCGGACTCAATGATCTTAAAGGTCTTTTCCAACCTAAACAATTCTATGGTTCTGTCTTTCAGGGAGATGCCCTAGCCAGTGAGCTCCTCACCACCTTGCAAAGAGCATTATGCCTTCTTTTAGCATTGTGCTGATTTGTGCATCATGGGACCTGAAGTAGAATAGCCATCTTGCCTTTAATTTGGGCTATAAAATGCCTGCACATTTCAGGAAATGAGTTATGTATCCCCTCTGTCCATCACAGGTGAGACTCAAACTTCATTTGATCACTCACCTTCTGACCCACAGCTCTTGCATTCCTGGGTCCAGCTCTCATAGAGGTTGTGTGTAGACATCTAGTTTTTCTAAGAGGATAGATACAGCATCAAACCTTTGCAACCTGAGGAAAGTTCTAAGAAACAGGCAACACTCTTCTTGACTGAGTTGTGCAAAGTTGTGTTGATTAGATGTGGCGGAGCCATCTGCCACTGTCCTGCAGCTCTGCTCTGCAGGTCACCTCTCCTTCTCAGAGGGCTGGATTGGAAACAGGTATCCAGTACTTGTCCCTGGTTCCTTGTGTTAGAGGAGTGAGGCAGACATCCGACGCTGACATCTGACAGACTCGCCTCTGGAAGTCTTACTGGAATTTACTTCATGGAATAAGAAAATAAGCTGCTTATTTCAAGAAGGCTGGATTATCTATTCTTTTCCCTCAGGCTAGGTGGTTACATTTTGATGCATTTATGGCTAAAATAAAATGAGGTGGACTGGAGCCAGTATAACACGGCTTGCAGTGCTGTAGTCAAAATCACAGAGGAAAAACTTCTGTGTCATGTTCTTCTGAAACCACATCACTAGTACCAGTTATTGCTGTTTCTAATCAATTTAAATAAGCAAAATGTTGTGTAAGCTTTTAAGACATGGTTCCGTAATGCCATTAATTCTTGCCCACTACCTGGGCAAACATCTACTTACCTAGTAACATGATAAAGCTTTATCCTTCCCCTACAAAGTAATGGGAAGGGGAAGAAAATGGAGGCGCAATGCAGATCTTTCTTTGAAAGCTGCTTTTCATGAAAGACATTTCATATTTTTTTCTGGTAAAGAAAGAACAAAATTTCCATCATGCAAAAAAAAATATTTTTTTTTTCGTTCTATTTCTGAAACTCTTGATATTTTTAATGAGAAAAACACACAACTCACATTATTTGAAAGATGATTTGGCCTATTGAGTACTGAAAACAAAGCAGTACAATGAGAGGTGTGCATTCATAAATGAGAAGGATACATTTATGAAAAAAATTTGGCACCACGTTTGTCAGTCTTATTTGCATTTACAAATTGCACCAGACAGTCAGACTTTTATGTTTGCACTAGTGCCAAAAAGCTATTTCTTTTCTGAAGAGCCACGGTTTTTTTTATGTGTTTCCTCTAATGTTGCTGTAGAGCTATATTTTTTTTACTGGAAATTTTCATGTGTAGGCTGGGAATTTGAACTTACCTCACAGAAAATTGTCTTCTGAAATGCAGAGACTGTGAAAAGAACTTGTTCTGAAACTCAAGCTGTTAATATTATTGGGCAGAATTCATGAAGATTGAAGAGAGATGTTTTAAAAAAAGCAACTTTAATGTTATAAATAATTATCTCTTTGAACTTAAGGGAGGCTGGAAATTCACTGTTAAGCTGCCTGAGATGCTTCTTAGTAGTCACTACTATACAGCTGTAGAAACTGGGCTGGTACCCAGATAAGGAATGGAAATTTCATTCTTATTTCTGAAGGTGTTATGTAATTAATTATTTTTCTGATGGTCCTTAGAGCTGAAAATTCTTGTTCAAATTTAATTTTGTTTTGGCTTCTAAATTTCTGAACTGTTCATAAAACACATAATTGTGCAGAAGCTTTAGAAGTTAAGTTTGCAAAATATTAACCTATAAAGCTACCTTGGAAGTCCTGAAGTCTACTAAACATATGCATCCTCTTGGTAAAAGAGAGGCTGGTGGTTTTCACTATTCAAGAATTGCTATGTTTTTAGATTGCATGGTCTTACACATGTAATAATTACCATTGACTTTATGACAGTTCTTGAGAAATGATATCAGTGTTTGCATGTCTTTTCTTATCAGCTGAAAACTGATACCAAGCTAATGACAAACTTTCTGTTGATGGATCTCTGTGGGATGAGAGTGTCATGCCCAGACACACTAAATGGAAAGTCTCATGCAAGTTCATTAAGGTGGAGCTGTGAAATACGCAGCATACAGACAAAATCAAGAGAGTGGTTCTACTTTGCTCAAGA
Source organism: Chloroceryle amazona (assembly GCA_027560015.1). Classification (NCBI taxonomy): domain Eukaryota; kingdom Metazoa; phylum Chordata; class Aves; order Coraciiformes; family Cerylidae; genus Chloroceryle; species Chloroceryle amazona. Next base: position 18,712 of record JANHFX010021340.1, on the reverse strand, counting down.
GCTATGTACCTGTGGCTGTTACAAATAACATTTTCTTGATGCAGTTTATACCACCCCAGGAATAACTTAAATTTCTTCTGTAAATTGGAAAAATATGAACAAGGCCCTATAGGTATTCTAGGCCAAAAACCCTAGGCTGTATTGACTCTTCTGAATTAAACGTGATGGGCATATGACTCTAGAAGCCACAACTCAGTGACACACCTGTCACTCTTCCTATCATGTGAGCTTGTGAAATGTCAATTTTTGGAATTGTTTTCTGTGGATACAGTGAGATTTCTCAGGATAATATAACCATGTATTAGAGACAAGGAAATCATGCCTAAGCATCTTCACATGAGATCAACACCTGGCCTCCATATCCTTCAGTACATTAGTATTGGATATGTATGCAGGAATAGAGCCTCATACCAGAGTAAAACTAGAGTACTGGAATAAAACTGGCCTGCTTCTTTAGAAACCAGGCAGGTATACACTTCTTCAAATCCATTTCCTTGTGAGATTTAGTGGTCTTAATAAGCACAACAGGCCTTTCAGCTATGTAGAAATTATATGTTGTTGGAAAACTGCTATTCTAGCCCTTTCCAACAACCTGTGTCATAGGCAAAGTCTTTTTCCTTTCAGCAGCAATGTCTGTGGTACCTCCAGTGGTAGCTGTGTGACAGAAAGCAGATCTTGACCTTTCTATTTGTGAAAAATTGATTGAATTGTGCTTACTTCAAGTTTCTGGCAATAAGCACTAGCCCAGCAAGAGCAAAGTGGACTTGAAGACTGTTGTACTTCAGAAGGAAAGTAAAATGTAATGTTTATTTAAAGGCAAGTATATGTGCACTCATATGTGGGCATAACTCTCTCTATTCAGGGGAGGATAGACTTCCCTGCCACACAGTAATGTCAGAAAATATCATGAGGGCACAGTATCTTGAAGTTACATGGGTTTTAGGCATTGTATCTTAGAATGCAAATTTTGCACCATAGGTATAAGAAAAATACTGCCCAGACTTTGCTATCGCTCTGAGATAGCTGCTAGTAAATGCTGGTGACCTTTCAGAGAAAGGTCAACCTTTTGTAATGAAAGGAAGCATGAAAAATGACACTGTAACATACTGGCCACATTGCTAAGGCAAAGGGAAGTAAAAGGTGGAGAGCTATGTCCACATCAGTATACTGACCTAGAATGAAATGAAGGTATATCCTAAAAGGTGAAGGTATAGCTTTCTTTTTTCCCCCATTAAAAAAAATAATTATAAAAAATATATATTTTCAAGTGTTCTACAGAGCTTAGCTGCAGCTGTAACCTGAAATAGCTGGGAACAATTGTCCCCCTGTGGAGAAATCATTTTTATTTGCTGGAACAGGTGTGTTGAGAACCCTGTCAGATGCTCATACATCAGAAACTGTGAAGGGACTGCGAAAAAGTTTCCAAGACTGCAAGGAGACAGGTAAAGAAAAGGAGCATTGTACAAGTGTCTCAGAGGAAACATAATAAAGAAACGAGAAGAAGAAACAAACTTTTTCCAAAATCTGCATATCACCTCTGATGCACAAATGGCTTTATTCCCTGGACATTCTATATAATAGTAAAAGTGGATTTTCTTAAGACATTTTTTTTTTTTTTTAGAATTTGAAAGGAGAAGAGTGGTTCTAAATTGGAAAGAAAATGGAAAGCAGCAAGCCATTGTGAAATTTAACAAAAGTGGGACATGACATCAAATCTCCAAATGGAGGTAAATGCCATGGAAGCATTTATTTTTGGCTAGCTCAAAAGCACACTAGTGTCTGTGCTGACCAAGGAAAGAATATGATGCTTCTCCACAGGGAACAATAGAAATGACTGAAGACTCCCCTAGGACTTTCTAATATCACATGCACTATGCTGGGGAGAACAGCCTCCCTAGAGACATTGTCTTTTACATGGAGCCGTGAGAAGTACTTTCCTTGGTACTTGAGGCAAAGTTGCAACTGAATCTTGATGTATTAGAAGACTGGAAGGGAGCAAAAGGAAAAAACAGGAGGTAGAACCTGACATGTAGGGAAACCTCTAACTTTCTTACATAGATTGGTAGTCTTTCTAACTACCCCTATGTTACTGAAGCTTGAACTATCAAGCTGCCTCTGAGGACACAAGATGCTTGTCCATGCTTATGCAGTTGATGTGACTGTCAGATGTGTTGGATCACTGACGACTGTTCAAGGTCTTTTTGTAAGTTGGCCTTGTATCCTGGATAGAAGAAGGAATAAGTTTGACAGTTACTGTGATTTTTTTAAACAGCATTCCTTGTCATCAGTCAGACCTCTGCAGATTGCTTTCCAATCCAACTGAACAGCATACCAAATATATTGTTATTTTATGATCATCTTTCCACCTTCCCAATTCCAAAAGTTTCTGGGGAGTGTGAGGCTCAGGATCAGAGTGCTAATAAAGCACATAAATCATGTTGATGGCAGTACAGTGCTTGAGTATTCCTGGGAGAGAAGATTTTTACAGCCCTTACCAAAATCCTTTGCTCTATATCAAGCCTAATACCTGCCATAATGACCATAGCTTGATTCCAAGTTGCAATTTATTGTTAGCTTCCACTCACTTTTATTTAATTTGTAACAGGGCTTAGAAGAGTACAGTATGAACGTCAGTAGATCAACACTCACCAACTACTTGTGGAGTCTGGGCAGGACCCTTCAAGCTGCACCTGCAGCTCAGGTGTGCTGGTCACAAGCTGCCCTGAGTACTGGTTTCAACCCTCTGGAAGCTTTTCCTACTATCTGAATCAAAACTAGCCAAGATGAAAGGGTTAAGCACACTAGTACTTTATGCTAAAATAACTGTCTTTTATATGCCCAGCTGAGAAACAGTCCAAAATCCTCTGAGTGTTAAGAGCATGGTGGAAGCAACAGTCTGTGCATTCCTTGTTCTCGTTTAAGCTTAAGATTCCATCAAACCACAGAGAATGAGACTGTGGGATCATTGAACAGGTCTGATCTGTCTGTCCTAATGTAATATATGCAACTAACATATGTACGAAGCTTTCTTTGTCTGCCAAGGGAGAGTTAAGCACTTGAGGATGAGATCCAAAAGAGGCAGCACACATAACTGTTGTAATGTTTGACTGGTGCGATGGATAAATGTAAAGCAGTTCTAGCGTAAGGGGCTATAACCTGGAGCTACCCCACAGCTGGGAGTATAGAGTCAAAGTCTGAATTTAATTTGTTTACCAACATTTTCTTCCCATGGAAAGAAAAAGATATAAATGGGACATAAATGGCTTATGCTCTGAAGTCAAAAGAAAAATCTCCACATTTCACAGTTTTCATATAATGTCTTAAATATAAAATGGGATTAAGGGTAACTTCCTTAGCTCACACAGATAGGAAACGATAGATAAAGGATCTTGAAATGTTCACAGACTAAAATAATGGGAATCTTGAAAAAAAGTCATTAGAGCTGGTTGTATTCATCACACTAGAGGCCAGGTGTGCTGAGTACCATGTAAAGATGTAGGAAATGACACTTTGTCCCCAGTTGCCCAGTTCCTGTCCTCCTCTAGTAACTGTTAAATGTAAGCCCAGTAACCTGTTTGCATACTCTGTGATTGGTATCAATGTTTGTATTAGTATTCAAAAAACAACAAAGGGTGTGTTAAAAATAGCAGAGATGACAGAAAGAGGGCAATTACTTGGTTGTGTGAATAGGAAGGATAATACTAAGTTACTGTGTAATTAAGGTTAGACCAAGGTGAAATGAAGATAACAAACGCGGAAAGTAAGGAAAGGTTACTCATTCTGCACCCAAACTTATGCCTGCTGAATTTAATGACAGGTTTATACCGACCTCTGTGAAAATGAGCAGGAGTAGATTTGAGGTTAATTCAGAGAAATATTCATAAGGCAGTTTAGTGAAACTTGATAATATGTAATAGAAAAAGAAACCACAGACAAATAAATAAATGGGAACTTCCTGAACTGATCTCATCTTGGTTTGATATGAGCTGTTCTCTCACATCATGCTGTGTTCTTATTATGAGAGGTGAAATGCACGGTTTTGTTCCACATTAGATTACTTGTGGGCTTTCTTCAAGGCAAATAGTTTTCAAAAGGTCTGAATCTGGATGTGTTCTGCCACTGGTCAATCTCAGGCTGCAGGCTGCTTACCAGCAGGGTACCAGTACTGTTTTCATGCTTGACTGGGAAACATTTGTGGCTTAAATCCCATCTTGTTTGCAGCTATCAGAAAATGCTGAGTTCTTTTACTGAACAGACATGAAAGTTATTGATTTCTTCTCTGTGATCACAAGAACATTTGTTGGGGGGGTTTTGGGACTGCCTGAAATGGTTCAAGAAAATCGCTTGTGAGATGGAGAAGGAAACTAATTAAATCTTCAGAGACGAAAAGGACTTAAATGATGAAAGATGGTGGTAAATTTCTTAGCTAACAAATAGATGCCTTGAAAATTGAAGTACAAATTAGGTTATCTAATTTTTCACTGCAAACCTAAGCAATTTCATTAATATGATTTCCATTTCGTGATAATATTTCATGGCTCATCAGGAGCTTGCTGAGACATACAAATGACAGCTGGAAGCAATAATAATACAAAGCTTTTGTTTCCAGGTAAGGTGATGAGAATTTTCCTAAGAAAGGGACCTTAAAAAATGATTCTTTCATGTGTTGTTACATTCATTGTATCGGTGAACATAATGGTGTGGGAGTCCAACAGAACAGAACCTATGAAGATAATTTAGACAAAAAAGTCTTATCCCTTTACCTTCTTGCTCTTGTCAACATTGCCACACAGGGCTGCATTGAGAAACAGGGGCAGTTACAATGTACAGGTAAGCTTCTTCTGGGACATGAACCATTGCTTTTGTCTCTTGAGCAGCTCTCTCTGATGCACATGTTGTAGCATTAGTATGACTTTTTCACTGTATTCCCCTTCTCCCTGGATGCGCTCTCAGCATCACTCTTGAACTCTTACTGTTACTGTGCTTAGGAACTGCTGATGGGGAGGTCACTAGGAGGAGGAGAGAACATTTAGCTACTGCTCAGAAGCCCTTACCTGTATCTTTTGTAGGGTATCAGGTCAGATTTTCCAGGTTTACCAGTGATTGTCTTTATGATCACTATGTGCATTTGTGCCACTATGCATTGAGCCTAAGATCATTCACTTGAAACGTGTTGCAATCAGTGGTTTGATTTGCTTGCACATACATTGCCTTCACTGTTTCAGCATTAATTCTGCAGTGAGAAAAATGCATATTGCTCACAGCTGTCTGTAACTTACCTCATTCCATCTGCCTGCACACTGATATTCAGCAACCTCATTTTATATCATATAGGGGTTTTTGCCCCTTATTTAAAGCATGACTTTAAATCTAGGAGTAACTGGGAGAGGTGTTGTGAAATTATGGGATACTTTTATTTCTGTCAATTCCCAGAGCAACTGCTGCAACTCATTTTGTAGTTAGTGTAATGTGTATAGCAGCAGAGACAGATAAACAAACAAATGATTCTAATTTTAAAACAAGTTTTTCAGCAATAGTTATGCAGAGTGCATGTCTGACAAAGGAGGAGGCAGATATTAATTTTTCTTTTGAAGTGTGACTTCAACCTCCAAATGATTTCAATATGGTTTTTGATCTGATCTCTCTTCTCCTCAGGATTTTTCTCTAAGTGATGAATAATTGTAGTGATCCAACAGCAGTATCAGCTGGTATTTTACAGTACCAGTTATGACAGTGTTTGGCTGGGGAAAATGACAGCATAACTGAGCCTGTTTGTGACCTTTTAAAGAAAACTACTACTGCATTTTGCATGAAATAAAGCAGGTTGTAGTGCCTCCACGGTAGGTGCAGTTAAGTGCAGAAAATCAGATACAAGTCCTATCTAACTGTGACAACTTTTTACCAGTTCCAGACAAGAAATGTACATTTGTCTGCTTCCAATAGTTGTGGTCTTGGCATTTTGAAGCTCAGAAATAGCAGATGAGCTTAAAAACCTGAAGACAAATAGTTCAGGGTTACTGCAGAAACAGTTCTTCCTTTGTTCTTCCTAACAACCCACCAGTGATCCTTACCCTGCAACTCATTTGGGCTATACCCTGCAGAGGCTCAGCAGGGGAGCTGCAAAAGGAGATCAACTGTTTAGCAATGATGTTTCTTCAAGCTGTGAAAATAGATCTTTGCCCCCTTTGACTCTAATTCTATATGGGCTATGTATTGTCCACTAAGGTGACATACAATGTATAGTCACAGGATCCAGTTTACTGGCCTCTATAATATGCACCTGTACAGTGAGACTGAACTAGTACATCAATAAAATAATGAATTTTCTTGGCCTGCTCTCCCTTCATTAGCAACTTAAGAGGTTTTCTGCTTGTGTCAGTGGTAATCCTTACTTAATATTAAAAAAAAAAATAATGTTTCTACATGAGAAACATGGATATTTTACTTGAATTATATTGCATTCAATAGCCCATATTCCTGCATCAGTAGGTTTAAAAAACCTCTGAATCTCCACAATATCATCTTGAAATGGGACAGAGGTTCCTTGAGACATTAAGGTCAGTGCCCCTTCAGCACTTATATATTGGTAGGTATAGTGGTATACATGATTTATGCAAGAAATACATATTTAGGGTGTAAAATATGATCAGAAAGGAAGGAATCATTAAATACAGCAATCAGAGACTTTACAAACCTTTAGAGACGAATTCTAGCAGAGCAGTAGGTAGTGTATCTGTTAAAGACAGCTGTTTCCTCAGCATTCTCTTTCAAGGGAAAATTAAAAACTATGATTATCTGCATTCAATCTATACCATAAGAATGATGATAAGATTAATGATCAAAGCGGTGTTTCTGTCTCAAAGGTCCCCCTGCTCTTTATGTGCCTTGCCTCCTGCTTTGGAACCGTAGTGATAAATGTAGCTGTCTGACACAGTCTCCAATTGCTTGAAATATAGTTCCCTGGCTGGTTCATACATGTGCTGCCCCACTTGCCAAGTTGTTTGTGATGCAGGCATCTGTTTCTGACTCATTTAAAAAACCTGCAGGAATAATTTAATCCATATTAATGGTATCAGCCTATGGTTCCAGTGTGAACACTGAAGTTATAATTCAGTTTCAGGGCTCTGCTGCTCTTCGTAAGCCATGAGACTGAAGAAGGCTGGCTCACTTGAACACATTCAAGCACTGTGTACCTGATCTGTACTATATGAAATGATCCTTAATTTCAGTGCTCTTAAAAGCTTTGCTTTGCTTTGTGGTCATTGTTTATTCAATTATTTAGGTTCATCCATCTCCATTATTTGTGATGATTAAAAGGGTCTGCTGAGGAGAAAGAAGAGGCTTATTGTGCTTTTTTTTAGGCAGTTATTGTTCCTGCGTGTGAATTAGGTCTGTTTTCCCATGTAGGTATGATTCTCCCTTTTTTTTTTTTTTTTGTGGGAGGATCTTTTGCTGCTCCATTTCATGGCCAGTGTGAGACACAGATGAGGGTTGAAGACCTGTTGGAGCACTCTTTAAAAAATGAAGATGTTTGGCAGGAATGTGTATTTGGAGTCACTTCTACCCAGGCAGAGCTGCTAATTGTTTAGCCAAGGCCAAAAGGATTGGGAAGGGCACTGCTCACTTGATGAACTAAGTAGCTGACATCCACTCAGTATCTCCACATCTTTGTATCTCATTACCTGAGTCCTGTATGTCTGGGCCACTTATGCCTGCTCAGTGTAGAACTCTTTTGGGTCACAACATGGTGGCAAGGTACAGGATAACTTGTCATTTGAAGCCTTCTTACCTCCACATATGCATCTGGTGGGAAGCTGGCTCTGTTCTCTCTCTGATGGAGAACAAGCAGCAGTCAATACTTCGATAAAGTGATCACAGCAGTAAAGGTGATCAGGGAATACAGCACGTAGATTCTTCTTCATTTTATGATAATATGCTTTTTTTTCTGTAGCTAAAGAAAAGTGCTAGGGTTGCTTGGTTACAGACCAACCTTAAAATAATGAAAAGCCACACGATTGGTTTAGGAGCTTCTCCCTCATTAAGTCTATTGCATATACTGTCAGGACACTCAGGGTTACTTAGGCTTTGAATCCCACTGACTTGGATGGGAGGAGCTGCAGTTGTTAACTTTTGCAAGAAGCAAAAAGGTTGTCACTGGCGTGCGGTAGCTGGATGTTTTTAAATACAATGTAGACTTCAGGCTCCTTCTGTGAAGGTGCTGGGTTTGGCTGTTTCCACAGATGTATCTGGGATCTGATTCAGTCTGCCAGTTTTTGTCTTCCAAGGGTGTGTGTGCTGCTAGGGAGGGAACTGAATAACTGGCAACACCGTGAAACTGCATTTGTTCATATGTGCAAATGATTATTCATAGAATAGTTTTGCTTCATTGCCCAGCTCTGTCAAGTATTCTCCCACCTATGGCAGAAAGAGACTGGGCTGTGATGTTTAAGCAAATGATTTATTTGAACTCACAGGTTTAACCAAAAGGCCCAAGCAAATCATCTATTTGAAGTCTAATATGGCACTAATGAAGGTTTTTATGGATGCAGTGGAAGAATGAGCTATTACATCTTTTAAAAAAGAATATACTATACCAAATTAGAAAGCATGCTAAATATTATACACATGTTAATTACCCTCATTTGCAAAATTACAGCATGCTAAATATTTGCTTACCCTTCCAGGTAAGGGCTCTCAGTCTTAGAAAAGTCACCTTGGCCAATGTCTTGACCAAGGGAGAAGGTTCTCCATACAGGTGACCATTAGAGAGGCAACTCCTAAACTAAACCTTAGCACTTTTATCCCCTTGTTTTTGTGACTGATTATACAGTTTGAATACACAGGATTGTGGCTGAAACCCTCCTGGTGATTGTGGCAAAACTATGCCTGATTGGATTATGCCATCTGGATACACAAAAGTTGTCTTCTGAAACCCACCACTGAAGCCCTCCAGGCTCTCTTTATCTTACTTTCTCAGGAAGCCGACCAGTGGTTTGAACTGAGACTCAGGACTTACCATTTGTTGAGGAACTGCAAGGCTCAGCTCAGGTTTCCATTCTTTGTGTGGTGCAGCATTGCCCTGTTTGGCCTGGGGCTTATGGACAGCTCAAGGCTGAACCATATACACTCCAAGTGTGTTGTCCCTGCACGGATAGGGACACAGATCAAGGCAAATCAAGTCTGAGTTGCCTACACCAACCCTCCTCCTCCCCCACCCCGTATGAGTTGCCTGCATTCACCAGGTGTTACTGAAACTTGCTTATGAACTATGACCCAGAAAATCCATACATCACCTACAATAAGCAGACTTAGAAATGTCACAAAAATAAGGGCTCAAATACTTAACACACTGAAGGCTCGATTCAGAACTTCTTTAATAACAGTGCCTTCAAAGTCAGTCAGCTAGAACATTACAATATTAGATCTAATGCCAATGTGGAACACAAGAATTAACCCCCCCACCCCCCCACCACACAGGGAATGAAAGGCACAATTGTGCAAAATAATATGTAATGCATAAGACATCCATGATTTAAAAAGTGATTATTATTGAATTTGCATCACTGCCATAGGATATCTGAAGGCAAATGCATTTGGATAAATAAAAGTGTGTGCATGAGTGAGAATCTTTCCTCTAGGAGCAGATCTGACCTTACATTTTCAGCACTTCTGTGGCAAAAATTATTATTGTCTTCCTACTTCTTCACCTTGCCTCCTAATTCAAGATCCTCTTGTCGCTGTGCCTTGTAACTATCAATCTTCATTAACTCTGCTGTACAAAAAATTAACCTTCCAGGAGGGCACTTTTTTTTAAAGTGCAGCATAATTCCTTAGTACCATTGACACTTGTTGAACTGTCACTGGTTATATTGAGTGAGAAAAGATGATAGTGTCTCTACTTCATCTTCATATCAACGAGAGCCTGGTGATCAATTTATGTTCTTGTCAGATACATTCTTTAATGGGTTGCATTTTGTGTGGTTGACTATTCTGATAAAATCAATTTAATTAACCATCAAGATTTGACAGAACACATTCAGGCTGTGTCATTCATTTCAAAGGAATAATAATTTCAATCAAAGACAAGTTGCCAACCATTCTAATGAGGTATCTCAATATTAACAGGATTTCATACTAATGAACAAAATGAGATATTTCAGGGTTTCTATCAAATTATGATTATAAACCAGATATTGCGTTAATACTGGGGTACACTGTCACTATTTATTCACCAAGCCATCAGTGTTTAAAACAAATTCTTACGAGCTCCTGCATGCCTAAATTGGTTGGGAAAAGAGTGAAACAAATTATCCTCCCCTCAGCTTGTCATCCAGGAGCTTGAACCACCCAGTTACTGTGGGGACGCAGGCAATACCCTTACAGCACATCTCATACTTTGTGGGGTGAAGGTTTCCTATTAACAAATAAGCAGTGGTGGATGCAGCTTACTAGAGTTTACATTGCTGTGGTGTGCTATCACTCCATATTATTATAGTGGGAAGCTGAATTATCAGCAGGATCTATTACAATACTGGATGATTAAAGTACTCCTTGAATTTTCACAAGATTTTAAACTCAGGATGAAGGAGGGGGAGGCATAGTGTGTGAGAGAAACACAGAAAGAAAGGGAGAGGATTATGCTTCAGCAGCCTTCATGATAAAATAGTAGTAATTAGTTGCAGTAAAATCCCATAATAGTCTTTTTGCACTTTGCAGGAAACCAAGCGGCAGATAGATAACACAAATTACTCAGGGTAATTAGCAAGCTATTACAAGGTTCTGCCTGTGTTTCCCCATGACTGAAAAGATCATGCCCTATTTTTCCAAGAACTTTATGTTCCTGAAAAACTCATCCATTTTAAACCTATTGTTGTGTGTACATAGAGCCACTACATCTCTTTGAGCATAGCCCCCATTTTAGCAGAGGACTCAAGAGATAATCAGTTCTGTGACCACACTGAGGGGAGGGGGAATTTGTAACACGACGTAGTAATCTGAAATAAGGCTCTAGTTTTACTATGCTGTGTATGACCCTGTTACATGTAGTACAAGGAAAAAACTGGGGTTTATTGTCCTGCATTCTTGTACTGCACGAGCAGATTTAAGTGTTCAGACTTTAATGGCTGATTCCTGATAGTGACTTTATTAGACATGAATAATGATTTCTTGGCAAAAGAGCACAAAGATTTCAAACTAATCAGAAAAGGTGATGAAAACACAGTATGAGATTTTTTTTTTTATTGAAAATGTTTTCCAAGTTTGTGTTTCAAGAAGACACCTGTCCTGATAAATTAAAGATTGGCTTCATATCATAATTTAGCCATTAAACAAAACAATTAAAAAAAATACCTGAACATGTATGGTACAGAAAAATAACAGGTTTGAAATAACTATATTGAAGAATGACCCTTAATGCATGGTCAGCATTGTTTTATGGCTAAGTTTTAATGAAAATTATACAAAATATGATCATCACATTTACAAATAGGAAGTTTTATTTATTTATTTATGTTTTTAAGAGAGAGACTTTTTTATTGCATTGGGACCAGGGGAATTATACTGGTATGAAATGCAGGAATAGTGTAGGAAGTAGTGTTATATTCTCTAGCAAGACTTTGTCCAAGAGCACCGGTTCTCCTGACTGATGTTGCCTGGCCATGATTTCAGTGAATAATATGAGTTTGACACCAATTCCTACAAGACTCAGAACTCCACTCCAAAGCTATAAACAAATAAGCATCAATAGTGGAAAACATTTTGCACTATAATTAGGCTTGGTAGAATTCACTATGTCTTTTTACTGAAAATTGATTGTTAATATCAAATCTTATTCTTGGCAATCAACATTTGTTTCAGCCTCCTCTCATCTCTCACTTCTGGACCTTCAAACCAGCTCTGTAATTTTGGGTTTGCCAGCCAGATGTTTCAGATGAGAAATCATATTTTGTGCATCTGGTGTGAAACCCAGTGCTGGCATCCCATATATACTTGCATCTTTTCATAACTAATTTTATTGATATGATTACTTCTGGATTGTACAACAGTTGAATTGTGTATGTTAAATGAGACCTTGTACAACAATTCATTTATTCCTCGGTGCAGGAGTCTTACTGGTCTCTTATGACAACAATGCCTTAATGACCCAATAACTGGGTTATTAAATATTCAAATTTATTAGCAGCAGTCAGAAGAAGAATTGAATTGTTTTAGTCATGATCTCTTCCTATCACTCACCTTATCTTCCCACCAGTGATTAATGGTGGTGCGAAAAAAAAAATAACATGGAGATACTTCGAAACATGCTAAGTTAGGGAAGTTTAATGCCATGTTCATGAGCTTGATCAGAAAGTGACAACACTCAGTCTGACTGGATGGTGGGGGGAACTTATGGCTGGTCCTGGGACTGCAGGTGATGACTCTAGCAAACAGAGTTCAGGAAGAAATAGAATTTCTTTGGAAAAAATTTTGGAAAACCTTGAAAATCTCTGTGTTGGCAAAACCAATGTAGTTAGTAACAGTCCAGTTTTGCTGTTATCCCCCTGGTGAGCTATTTATC
>JANHFX010021339.1:10142-48769 GCA_027560015.1 Chloroceryle amazona | reverse complement strand
ATAAGGAGGAAGTTCTTTACCACAAGAGTGGTGGAGCACTGGAACAGGTTGCCCAGGGAGGTGGTTGAGGCCCCATCGCTGGAGACATTGAAGGTGGGGCTTGACAGAGCTCTGAGCAACCTGCTGTAGTTGAGGATGTCCCTGCTCTCTGCAGTGGGGTTGGACTGGATGACCTCCAGAGGTCACTTCCAACCCAGATATTTCTATGTTTCTGTATTTGTATGTTTATGAAACTACCACAATTTATGTCTCACACTAATTTTTAATTATTGCTTTAAGAATATACTTTCATTTCATGACAGATTACTTTGTACCTTGGCTATACTTAGATGACTAATCACAGAAGTTTGACCCTGACATTCAGAAGAAGACTCAGATATCAGAGGAGGTGATAGTTTTCATTTCTTTAAAGTCTTCGGGTAGTCAATGGACTGTAGGTGTTCAGGGGTGAACACAGGAAAACCAAAGCTCAGCTGGACTGAGCCAAGTTGTTTTCATTAGTGGCAGATAATAAAATAAAAGGCAATAGTTACATCTTAAGGCTTGGGATCTTCAGACTGATATTAGGAAAAACTTCTTCATTGTAAAGTTAAGGCAGTAGAAAAAGAGATTGCCCATAGAGGTCCTTCCAAGGCTTCACTAGACAAAGCAACATCTGATACAATCTAGTATTGAATGTAGTCCCGATTCAAGTGGGAGGCACGATGCCTATGTTAAATGTCCTTCCAAACAGTGTTTCTATGATTCTGATAATGTGTAAGTATAAAAACCTTTCTGAAAACTGTCTCAGAACCAAAATTAATCACAATAACACTAACAGAATGATGATGTACAATCTCTGTTTGATCTTTGGTGTGTGCAAGGTCATCTTCCTTTTCACTGATCACTCTTCCTTACATCCTTTCACTGTCTCTTCTTTTTTCCCATGACATCTAGTTCATCTTCTACCTCTTACCTTTTACGCTTTTCAAAGCTCTGAGTATCCCTACCTATTTGTTCTCTGACTCTAATGAGTTGCTCTTTGACATTTCCACTCCATCAGTGATAGTAGCCCAAACTATTCACTTGGCAGTTTCTGCCACAGGAGTCTTAGCACTTTTACAAATAGAGTGCACTCCTTGAATTAGTGCATAAAGCCATTAACCTCTTATCTTTTAATTCCCACCTACAGGATTTGGAAACAGCGAACAGATAATAGCTAGGTTAAAGGCCAGTGGGGACTGCTGATAGCTAGTTTAAAAGTTTAGAATGACGTGGAACCATCAGGTTAAAAAATGGCATAAATAATATTTATTATAATTATTATAATCTTATTATGGCTCATGTCCTCATCTGCTATCTCACTGTAAATTCACTACCTACATACATTTTGTCTTATCTTGCAAGTTAGGCAGCACACTTCCCATAGTCTTGACACAGTATTTCACAAAAAAAGGTCCATATCATTTTTAATCTCATATAAACTGGTGAGTAAAGTAAGTGTCAGTGTCACTATGTTTAAGAAAGTTATTTCATTTTAACAATGTTGTTTCAGAAATTAAGAAGCATTCCAGTAACTATGAACATAAGTTAAAATCAATTCTTATGATTCAACAAAGAAGATGTAATTCCCAGCTGCTTTTTATGGAAAACAGTGCATTTTTATTTAGAGAATCATTTATTTCATGAGAAAGTCATCCAAAGGATCCACAGGTTACCATGCATAAAAGGGAAATCAGGTAAAACACAGTATAAACCAAAGTGAATATTAGTATAAAATCCAAATCTACATAAAGGCAGTAAGCCTGATTAAGCTATTCACAGAGCATTGGACTTGTTATTTGAGGACTGAACTGAGATTACATCAAAAGCATTACCAGTCCTCAATGACAGGAAGAGGAAAAAGGACCCGCATACCTGCTCAGTAAAAAAGTTCTAAGTTGGCGTGTGACTTGGCTATCTATCCTGAACATCAGCAGTTCAAGGAAACAGTACCCCAGGAGGCCAGAGAAAAAATTGTGGCTTAGAGGTCGCAGTTCTTTGCAGATTTGTTTTTGCTCTGATGGAGATCTAAGTCTCCTCATTCTTCCACATAAATCATCTTATTCCTCTTGAAGCGTAAGTTTAGCTATCTTCAGAGTTTTTGCTTCCCAAACTTCCTGCTCCCTGCTGATGTGCCTGTATCTTGAAAAATTGGGTGCAAATCTTTTTTGCCTGCTCCGAGGGAAGTCCATGGTAACATAACTTTCTTTTGAATGGAGGAGTTAATTCCTAATAAAATGTAGATTCTAAGTCAGGAACTTTCATTATCAGCTTGCAGGGAAATTACAGTGAAGGTCTAAGCAACAGAACAACCATGCTTATCAAGTTCTGGCCTTTCCTCATGCCAGGAAAAAATAAAAAAAGTAGTTTTAATGGGCATAAAACTCCACCACCAGTACATGCAAATGCAATTGGTTTGTAGCTAATTATCGTGAGAGGCAACAAGCTGTAGAAACAGGTAGCTAGAAAGCTTTAGATTTTCTTCCACATTTTCCTTTCTGTAAATTTGACCATTTTCTCATTCTTGTCTTTGTTTTCCCATTAGATAATGTGAACAGTTACAGTGAGTGATTAAAAAAAAATAAATCAAAAAGCACAAAACAAAACAAAACAAAACAAATCACCAAACCAAACAATAATTCCTGACCAAAAAGAAATATATAATACATATTCCTTTCATATTTGTGGATTTCAGAATGGGCTTGAGAAACATCTGCAAGTATTTGTTGAGGTTTTCCAAAGGAGTAAATACTATTCTCATTTGATTAAACATGAAATGAATGAATCAGCAGATACACAGTACTTCCTGCTTCATTAATAAAAGGAGCAATTATCTTCCTTATTTTATGATTAGAACAGGGTTTACAGTCACATCAATTACATCATATTTTCTATTTTCCTTTTTATCCAGACCGTAGCAAAGAGAATCCCACATGGCTGCAAAATCAGTTGAAAACTGAGGTGTGAAGCCTATGTCCTCAAAGCAGTTGCTGTAATTGCCTCAGACACATTGTAAAACTGCAATTAAAAGAACAAGCAAGTTGCAGAGCTGAAAACGAATGTCACCCATTTCTATAGCTTTTGTCATTCTTCAGCTCCTCAGCTGAGTTTTGGGCAGAAGGTGTAGTTCAGCAAGTTCCTCTGTGGCATATCTCTGATCCAAAGAAGTGGTTTGGTTTTGTTGTGGGGGTTTTTTTTGTTTGTTTGTTTTTTTCATGTTGCTGCTTCTCTAGATCTCATTGAAGAAAAAGCCAGAAGCAGACAACAGTGATAGTAGCAGTTCTTTGACTGCCAAGTTAAAAGTAATAGGGATTTAAATGCTGATCCCCAGACCTCTGAAAAATTGTCTTCCAAAATCAGTGCTTGAGATGCACAATTTAAGCCTTTGTTATACTATCAGATAATGTGCATTCAAGTGCTTTCCCACATTCTCCTGAGTAGGGTATATCTGGTGGGAAGACATGTTTACTATACTTAAAGTACAATTAATTAGCTCATATATTTCTTATAAAATGTCACATATGGTTACTTAAACCAGTTAGATGGAAGATTGATTCTGCAGCTGTGTCAAGCCTTATCTCCTATACTTGCCCGTCAGCATAAGATTATATATACTGGTTCAGTCCTAAACTTCATAGCTTGGCATTGTGTTTCCAACAGTGGATATAATAAAATTTCTAGAGAAAACCAAAACCAAGTCAAGTGTATTGACATTTCACCTTAGCGTAGAAACTTTGAGCTCAGAAACTGAGTTGGCATGGGATGGCATCACTTATGATGTGATTGCCTTCATAGCTTTTCAGACCATATTGAAAAGTTTGAGAATCCCCTTGAATAAGAATACAGTGACAGTTTGCGAAATGTACACACTGATAATGAGAAATAATTTGATTTTATCTTTTGCTAAGGTTGGACAGATTATGAAAGCATGGAGAAAAGGTCAGGCAAAATAATGGTTTTACCTACATACATCCTATTCCAATCATTTGCCAATGAGTGTCGTCACTGTGTGACTTTGTTGGATTTATAGTGGTGGAAGAGAGAGTTCGGAAGGTTCAGAATCATAAACTTGTGTCATTTCATGTAATGGATCTTCCTCCTTAAACTGTCACTGCACATCTTATAAGTCTTACCTATGGTCCATCATTTTAAGAAAAAAAAACCCAAGAGGATGGGCGATGGGAGATGGATGGGGAGAATTGACTAGCTATGGTTTCAATCACTTAATGACCTCAAGACCCACATTAACTTGCTGAGTGTTATTAAGACAGATGTCTGTAGCTGTGTAAATTCTCTGTGATGAAAAAGTATCTGAAAAAGCAGGAAATTCGTCCTGAAATGTTGTAAAATCCTGCACTGTTAATATACCCTGAGGAGAATGTTACATGTGAGGTTTAGATGTACTTATATAAAGCTCCCTATCTTGGAGCTAATGAAGAGATGACAGTTTTGCTGCAGTGTCTGTGAAGTGTTTTAATGAAAACAGATTAATCAGTTTCTAAAGCAGCATTCCCTAGTGGTTCCCCACCCCAAAAATCATCACCCAAAACACGCAACTGAATGTCATTAATAATTAAAAAATAAAGAAATAAAACAACAATGGAAAAACAAAAGAAACCCCCCAGCCCCTCACCTCTTCATATCATGAAAGCTGGAAACATTTATAGTCACATTCTCCACAAGAAAAAAAGCCAGGGATGACAGTGGATTTAGTGGAGCAGTCAGTTAATTGTTACGGTGAGGGTTTTAATTTTCTTCTCAATGTAAATCACAACTGAGGAAAGCATCTGCCACCTCCGGTATTTCCTGTGCAGTAAATTTAAATGGATTAATCACCCTGCTTGTTCTGAACTTCTGAAGAATGATGGGCACTTGCCAATGGGCTGTGGAGTCCCTGGCTCATTGATTTTTAGCTGTCTAGGGGGAATTGGTGGGGCTATGGAATGATTTAAATAGAAATTAAAAAATAAATCATGCTCAAACATTATTTTCCCACCCATTTCCACACCCTATCATCAGAAACTGATTAAAATATTTTCCTGGAGATTGAGTGGGTTTGCTAGCAGAATATCAGGAAAGGATTGTACTTGATGGCAGTCAAATGAGGCTTGTAAAGTTGACTTTGCATAGGAACATTTTTACCTGTCCCATAGAATTCCTTAAGTGGGTGGTTGATACAAAATGTCTCAGTCAATAGCCAGGTTTCCAACTAACTTCAGCGAGTTTTTTCTTCTACTTGAAATGTGCAACCTCTCACTCTGATGTTCATGGAAATTTAGCCACCTGCAGAGCCCACGTGAACCATTCATGGAGAACTGTCTTGTCACACGGTGCTTTGCTCTTTGCAATTGCTAAATCCCGTTATAAGAGAGAAGCGGAGCGGTGGGGCTGGGGTGTGGGAAGCCAGCTTTCAGAGTCTGCCAGTGCTCATCTTACAGGTAAACAATGTCTGTAGCTGCAATGGGGTCTTGCACAGTTCTAAAGGAGAGAGAAGATGGTACAGGAAACAATCTCTCATTTAAGAAACATGCTGCGCTACTTAAAAGAAGCTCCTGATCCACAGAAAAGCAGCAAATAAGCTGGGAACTAGAAAATGTTATGATTCATTTGTAAGAAACCCTTTGCTGCTCTAAAGAGAGTGCATCATGCTTTTGTGCTTCTGGTCTTTTTTCATCCTTTTTAGAAAATGTCTTTGTGTTCCTCATATTCCTACTTTTCATTTATTTTCCTTTTTTTTTTTTTATTTCCAATTTAATTTTGCATTTCCCTGACTTACAGTGTATTTCAGAGATAATGTACATTTGTCCATTCATTATTTGATCAAAAATAACTGTTCTATCAAGACAGATTTTCTAGTCTTTCCATGTGGTTACTAAAGTGAAGAGACTTTTTTCCCTGTTTTTTGTTGTTTTTTTTTTCTGTGCCTGAGCTAAAATTAATCATACTGAAGGCCTAGAAACCATTCAAAAACAAATGCTGCCAAAACTCATCAGCCTTGCAGAACTGAAATGATGGGAGGATAAACAGTTGCTTTGCTGAGATTAGTTGTCTATTTGTATGAAAAAGAAAAAACATGATGTAAGGTTAGGTCATAAATGTATGGCTGAAATCTCTTCTGCTTTCATTTTCTAACAGAAGCCTTGATTTAAGCAGGCTGTGAAATAGCATGAAGTATAAGTAGATAGCTGCTTTGGCTGTACAAATTAGCTGCTTTTAAAGGTATTAATGTCTATGTAGGTATGATAGAGAACAACTTTTGCCTTAGGATCTCAATATGCCTCATGTATATTCGCTAATTAAGCTTCACAATAAGCTAGCAAGTTAAATAAAGAGTATGAAACGATTTTTCCATGCACGAGGCCGCTCCAGATTGGAAGACAGTAGCTATTTCTAAATGTAAAGCAATATTTTTCAAAACTGCAAAGGCAATCCAACTTTTTCATGAATTTTAAATGGACATGAGCACCTTTATGAAATCTTAGAAATATCGCCTTGAAGAGAGTAATGACCTTAGGATTCAGATTCCTATCAGTGTCCCAAGCAAAAAGCCCCCTCCTTAGTAGGACCATCATTTTGTCAACATCGTGCTCTCTTAGCCATGCTCAGATGAGTGATTCACAGGAAGGACAGCCAACTGCTGCATCTTCCTACCCCGGTGAGAAAAGAGATATGCAGCCTCTTATTCAGGTTGGAAGTATAGAAAAAAAAAAAAAAAGGCTGTTTGAACACAGAGTTTATAATTTACAACCTGGATGGAAGGGTATAAACTACTTTGATTTTTCTACTGGCTTTCTCAGTACATGGCATAAAGCACAGAGCAACGGTCTGTGTGCCAGTAGTGTATTATTTAATCCAGACAACATAAAGACTGGATGATCAAACCATGATGATGCTTCTAAGCAAAAGCAGAACCTCCTCTATTTTTTTTTTTTCCCCTCAAAAATCCTATTTTAAAAAAAAAGTTGCAAAGAATATCTTTTCTCTCAGTGATACATCTGGTCTGACCAACTCTTTTCTCCCAGTGGTGGACAAGAAATGACATTTTCTTCTCATAAGGTATTTTGAGGTGGGATATAAATGAGGAGAAATACAGTATTTGTCAGACAAAGGAATGGTGGGAGACTGAAGGACAAATAAAGGGTTGGAGAACACACAGAAAGGGGAATATGATTTGTCGGTCTACAAAGGTGACAGGTAGAAAATATCCACATGTGCTTTCCTATAGAAAGCATGGCATTATTGAAACAGTTTAAACTAGTCTTGCAAAAGGCTAACATGACAGCAATACCAAAACAAATAAACAAAAAACCCCAACCAAACACCTTTTCCTGGGAAATTATCCAGAGAGTTAGGTTTCATATATAAGCAATGTATTGAGTCTGGGTTACTCTGTACAGATGGTTTTGAATGTGATTGTTTACCTGTCTTCCTGCTCAGGTGTCTGTCTGGACAAGTGTGTGACACCCACCTATATGAATCATTGATAAAGTAAAAAAATACATGCTAGTAACGTGAGCCTGAATTATCTGGATTCAGATAGCCACAGAATATTATCCTGGTTTTGTCAGCCAGACCTGGTAGCTAGTGACTGTCATGCCACATACTGCTGAACCTGGCATGTGAGTAAGGATAGGTCTGAGCTCCTGGCAGCCTGTTTGACTTCTTTTCCCCCCTGATCTGTGAAGGAAGATAAGTCCTTGTAAGCCTGATGTAGAATGAACATCAAAATACAAACAGCAACTAATTACTTAAGGGGAAGGCTAGCTGTGTTGAAGGGAGAGAGGTCAAGTCAGGTGTCCTGAGCTGTACTTTCTCATATACATGATGGAAATATCTTTATGCTACTGTGTATATATATACCTGTGATAATTGTAGGTGGGCAATAACTCAGTATATGGTAGTTATTTGTGAATTTATCACCAAGAACACTGGAGAGAGGAGCTGGAGGTATGCAATTATATAGCTCAGTTGAATTTTATTTAGACAAAGACAACAATGGGGAACAATATAAAAACCCACTGGTGAAGGAAGGGCAGGGATTTGGGAATGCTACAGGCAATGTTATTAAAACAATAGAACCTAGATTTTCTCTTGTTAGGTGGATTACAAAAGGATAAAAGACAGCTACAGTGGTTTTGTGGGGAAAAGATCTAAATATGACAACTTAAAAGTGTAGGATGATAAAACTGAAAACATAGAAAAATAAAGGAATTGAAAGGAGGGGAAATCAAGGCTAAGGAATCTGTGACTGGTCTCCTGATTTGTGCATTTTCTTTCACAGTACAGCTGTAGAAACTTTAAAAGCTTTGAGGTCTCAATACCAGGCCAGGTTTCATTTCTCTCTTGTTTTTCAGGGTGTGAGAGGACGAGGCCATTGTCCAGCCTCTGCTGAGACCCTCAGCAAGGTATGGCCTACAGGGCAATAGGGTCTGCAGGGATAGGACACATCCCAGCTCCTACTCACCCACTTTCCTGAAGGACTGACACCAGCTGGTGCTTACTGTTTCTGCCCAGATTTGGTAGTCACCAGATGAGACATCCAGGATCTTTGATATCTCTCTTTATTTTTTTCTCTTTCTTTCATTGCTTTTGCAAATACTGTGCTGGTGAGCATGACACTTCTACTTGCTTTCTTTCTAAGCTCCTTGTGTGACTAATACAGTTAGGAACCATCTAACTCTTACTCTGTAGGCTCTTTGGTTCATTGAGCATCTTTAATTCTCTTGTTCTGCACGTAACACAATGTAGCTCTGATTTTGATACTCCCAGTGCTTCTGTTGTAGAACTAAATAATAATTACAGCAGTTTGTCTCCAATAAATTACTCTTTTAAAAGTAAAATATGAGTTCATTTCAGAGAATTTCTTATTATACAAATATGGCACCTGTTTTCAGCTAAGAGCATGATCACAAATGCTGTGATTTAGGGAGCAGAGACTCAGGAAGTTAATAAAATGTGTTGATTGCTTTATGAAGAAGCTGCAAGCTTATGAATCCTTAACACTGTGCAATTAGTGACTACCAGTGAAAACACACCCTCCTCAGGACATCAGCAAATCCATGAATTTCAATAAAGTAACAACTAAACCAATTAACAAGCGAACACAAAATCAATTATTGTGAAACAGACTAGAACCAAACAATGACAAATGCTAGTTTTAAAACAAGAACAGGAAAAAAAACACATTAGCATTTCAAATGTAAGTAGTAACAGTCTACAAGTATTAATACGTATAAGAATGATATAACTCATACAAAGATCAGTGTGTGCACATGAAACACAGCTAAAAATACAGTATTTAAAACAAAACCCACGACCAATCCTACCTATATACATTAGAAGAGAATTGCACTTTGATCATCTTAGGTAATACAAAAGATCTCAAACTTGTGCCTTAAACTAAAGAAATACTAATGAGAGGAATATAATTAGACATAGAAAAGAATGTTTTCTTTTTCTTATCTTTATCTAAAGATAACATTCTTATCAAAGAATGTTATCTTTATCTTATCTTTATCTTCTTTTACTTTTAAATTTTCATAACAGCAGCTCAACTTACAGAGGAAGCCAGACGTGAGAGTGTATGATGTGCTGGAGAGATCATAATCCTTCTTCAAAGGATAGCACACAGAAGCTTGCTGGCTTTTTAATTGTTATAATGAGGGGTTTCACAGCAGTGTCCCATGTCTGCAGCCTCTGAACATCCGAGTATATGATGTCACTAGGTCAGCACAGATACAATCTTGTGCTCGAGAATGATGTCAGAGGACTCGTTGTCCATGGTCAAACTGCTGTGACTTCATAGAAAGTTCTCTTAGATGCCTGGTAATTAGGGAGCTAATGGAGACATTCAGACACTCACTGCTTTGTATCACCTTGCTCCTGTTTATTACATTTCAAAGGCTAGATGGCAGCATTGTCAACTCTCATGATTTTTATCATGTTTCCTGATATTCTGTATTTTCCTTAAAATACCAGCTGTCAGAATACCAAGTTTCCCTGAAAATCGCAGTGTTTCTTCAAAGTGATGTTCTTAGTGGTGTGATGGTCAGAAACATGGCTGGAGCTCAAAAAAGGGGATGGTAACACTGGGGAGATAGGAGTCTAAGGACAATTGATGCAGCCGACAGCTAATAGCATAATTTAAATCACTAAATAAATCACTCACAACACTGAACAAAATGATAATGAGAACAAAAGAATGCTCCAGTTCTTCTCGCAGAAAGGAGAGGTAAAGCTGCAGTGCAGTGCAGTGCAGATGGAGAAAAGCATTTCCCTCTTTTATTCTCAGAATTAATGGTTATTTTTAAGATATAAACTAGAGACAGTCAAGTTAGACTTTCAAAGAGCTTTATCAAGTTATCTTTTTTTTTTATCCTTTCTCCACTTTGCCCTATTGTCATTTTATAGAAGATCCTCAAGTCAGAGATCATCTATTTTTATATCGCTGCCAAATGCCAGATACAACTCCAATGAGAAATAAATAAATAATCACAGTATTAATAATGTCAAGTGTTCATTAAAGACACTATCACAACAACCTTCCTGGAGTAAATTCTTTTTATACTTGTAATCAGTTATGAAATATTCATTTGATGTTGATCCTGTAACTGCAGTTAATTTCTCAGTAATTATATGAAGAAAGTTACTAAAATTACACAGTGCTTAAATACTTACGCTGCTACGAAACCCGTACTTGGGTTATGAGATAGCCACTACTTAATATATTTTAGCTTCCAGTTGAATATCTCATTTAGATCACATTACCTGTATTTTTCAATTTCTTTAACTGCCATTAACCTTTCTTATACCCACATTAAATTTCTTCAGTTATTTCAAATACATGAAACTGATTATGTGGAAAAATAATTCATGGTATAATTTATTGATATAAACTCTTAAGTAGGAGTGTTCAGCCTTGCTTAAACTGACTGCAGAAGAATAATTCTGCTCAATCTTATAGTGGAATTCTAACTATATATTTTCTTTGGATGTGCTTTGGAATATTTTCAACCATAGTGGATTTTTGCTACCTTTTCATATTCAATTTTCAACTTCAGATTGTGTATTTTCTCCTTTGCATGATGAGTTTAGGGTTTTTTTGGTCAGTCTTCACCCCGTAGATACCTAAACAGACAGGCAAGCAAGGTGTGCATCCTAGTATAATTTAAAGCTACTGTGTATTAATCTCACGAAATTCCTTTCTCAGAGGTCCATGGGCATGTACAGGCACTGAGTTTTAGAAACATTAATGTCAATGACCTCTATCTATGAAGAAATTAAATTGAGTAAACTTTTAGTTCTGGCCACTGTTTCTGTAATTTAGTGCAAACATTTGCTCCAACTGCTATTCTTTAAAAACATGCTGCATATATTTTTTATATTGAATGTAGGAAGCCAAGGGATTTGACAGTTGACAAGTAATTTATGCTCAGAAAAAAAAATTATTCAGAAAATTTTGTTTCCATTACACAGAAGTAAACACACAAACTGATATAATACTTAAATGTAGGTATTTTTTTAAAACTGATACAATTTTGCCCACAGATTTAATTTTTCTGTCAGGCAAATTTAAATGGCAGATTTAATTTCAAACTGTTCTGACCAAAAGCATAAAGATTATTTTTTTTTTATGTGTACTATGCTGTTTTGAATTCCCCTGACAAATCAATAATCTCTATCACCCTATGAGTACATCACACTGTGGATGCTGCTCTTGAAGACCAAACTGTAACAGAGTTAGTCCATTCTTATAATTGAGGTTGAATTTTCCCTATAATAAGTTTTTTTGGCACATTGTGAAAGGTGCAGTATTCTGAACTAATACTGCGAATTTCAGGAAATGTTAGAACAATGCATAGATTTTAGTTATATAAGAAAGTAACTTTTCTTAAGGCATCTAAGATAAGGGGCAATAAAAATACTGTAATTATAGTCTTATTGTCCAATTCATTCATAAATTATTATAAAGATGGGTGAAAACAACAAATCATGTTCAATTACCTGGTTTAATGTAATACTAAAGAAAGAATTGTTTAGTTTGATTTTAACCTGCATAAAAGCAGATATGCAAGGTATTAGACTTTTTCCCCTCCAATTTTTAATTACCTTTAGCTAGTTTAAAATATAAATATAGGTTATTAAAAATGAAAGAGTAAATAGAGAATTGTGAAAATCTAAAAAAAATAATCTTTCTATTAAACCTAGGATCCTCTCTGCCTAATGAATTATTAGAAAGGAGACTTGAGCTTATTTGTTCAACCTGGTTACTTAATTTTTCTTTAAAAGGGAAAAAAGGTGTGAAAATAAAAGTGAAATAAGAGTGTCCAGAAAAAAAGATTCCTCTCCATCCTCAAATAACATCCTGAAAATCTTCCTAGAAAGGTCAGATTCATCTAAAACCCCACCTAATGATTTCCAGCTATTGCATGATAAAATGGTGCTGGGGTTACTCTGGACTCAACTTCTGGAGGACACCCAGCCTGGAAAAGGCAGATGTGTCTCTCAGAGCAGTCCTTTTGCCCTTCAGTGTGACAAGCACTGCCCATCTGTGTGTTGCAGCTGAAGATATACACTTCTACACTTCAGTTGAGATGGATTTTAGAAATTTTCATCTGCTACCTCAAATAGCTCTGCTGAGCCAGTCACTAAATATCAGCCACCCAAAACCAAGTATGCACCAGGAAGCATCAGGGCCAGCTACACTGCAGGGCTAAGGGAACTGGAAGTGGGCAGCTAGGACTGGTAGCATGGCTGGCAGGGCAATGCTCTCACCTACACAGGATGCAGCCCCATGCTACCCCCACAAGAAGAGCAGAGTAGGCCTGGTGACAGTTCCCAGGGCCACTCACAGCCCAGACCACCAACCAGGACCATAGCAATGGGGCAGGTTGCAAGAGACCAGGATCGGGAGGGTACTTTGAGAGGAACAGTCACATCTGCAGTGTTACTCGGGCAGTGACCAAGTGCAAGATACCCTGACCTTAAATGAAGTTTCTGAGCAAAACAGGGGCAGGGAGTGAGGAGGGAGGTGATGTCTCCTCTCAGCTCCAGAAGACAGCTGTTTCTACACAGCCCAGCTGCACACCTGGGAGCCTTAAGCCTTGGTAGCTGACATCAAGGCCTTGACAATATCGTTGGTATCAAAAAGCATTTGGTTCAGCAGATGTACTCTAATACTTGCTGACCTCTAATATCAGAATTAATAATTATAAGAAATTATCTCAGGAGCTGATAGATATGACAAGGAGTAATAACAATAGAATGTTGGTTGATGACAATGGACATTCAGTTAAAAGTGAATATATAAAGAAGACATCATTACCACTATAGCCATCTCAGTACAACCACTATGCCTGTACAAAAGACTTCCCCAAGCCTGCACAGAGCTTTCAGCCATACCTATAGGATATAATTTTGTGTGGCTCTATAGAAAAGTGTTCTTTCAGGGGCTGTCATTCAGCATCAAAACTGAAGGGGCTGATCTTTGAGGAAAAGTGAAATGCATTAGATATATTTAGCTTCCCTACACAACAGAAAGACCTATGGGAAAGACACATGCTTTTCTTTCTTGAAGATGGACTGTAATGAGGCCCATGTGTTGCTAAATTCAGGTAACCCACTGCACTGCATGTCATTTTGATCACTCTCGAGACAAATACAAATATCAGTATGGAAACTGAGCATCAGCATCAACAGCCTAACAGTCAGGACATTCAAAGGTTTCAAGGTTTTTTTATATACTCTAAACCAGTGGAATTTTTAGCAGCACATGGAGATTGCTCAGGGGTTTCAGCTTCATTGCGTGTGTCACTGAGGTACCCCAGGACCAAAAAATTCAGAGTATGCTGCTGGGAACAACTTAGCTATGGAAGAAGAGAATCTTGTGACCTACCTCATAGGGCTTAAAGTCTGGTTTCTTTGTGCCAGTGGCAACTTGCCTGAGCAAATGGGTGTAAAACCCATGGGATTTGGTCTCATTCTCCTCTGTAGCTGTCATTTTCCAATCCAGTGTGAGTCATCACAATGTCTCTCAAAAACTATTGCACTTCATATACCCCCAGGAAATGTATATTAAAACGGTTATTTTTAACTATATTCTCAGGTCTCAGAAAGACATTGATTTAATTTTATGCTCTTTTCTTCCTCTCCCTCAATTTCTTCTGAGCTCAGCTTCTATTTTCCATCCCTATTTTAAAATTCCAACTTGCTTGTTCAAAGATGAAGTGAGGAGTATGGACAGTGAAGCCTTTCTTCCTTTCTTCCTACAACTTTCATTCATAAGGAGAACAGAAATAGACTCCAAACTTGATAAAAATCATATTTTGATGGCCTTAAACACACAGGAGATTGCAAACAGACAAAGAACACTGGGCATCCTGAAACTAAATAAGAAACTACAAACCTAAATATACACCTTCTAATATCTCAAGTAGGTGAGGTCTCATGTTAAACTTGATTTTTGCTATTGGAATGAACATTAATGAAGAGAAATATGAGGTGAGTCCTTCCCTTATGCAGGTATAGACTAAAGAAAGAGTTGAGATCTGTACAGAAGAGAAATTTTTCCTAAAAGTCCCCTGGGGCACCTAAATTCCTTCCATGCCCTTGATCCTCCATCAGTAGAGCACTAGGAATTCTTGAATGTTTTTGAAGGGTGTTGAGTGTGAGTCAAATAGTAGAAGTCATTGGGATTTAGTAGAGAACTTTAATCATCTGAAGATGGTCCCTGGTTTCTGAAGATCCATGTGGTAAGCAAGAAGGAGCCTCTTTATACCCACAAAGAGGAAAAGCTAAATTCCATCAATGGAAACAGCAATAAGCATAGAGTGTGGCTCAGTGGTCTGATGCAATATGCATCTTTGTGCTCCAGCTGTGCATTCTCTTCCTGTGAGCTTTGTGTGACACGTTTAGTCTGTCCTTTTGATTTTTCCTTGAAAACCCCACAAGTTAAGTGTCAGCCTCCCTGGAAAGTGAAATCAAAGCAGTCAATATGCTGGGGTGGAAGAGGAGTCTGAAAATATTTTTTAAGCTCTTGAAATAACGCTGAACTCGATTCTCATTTTGGTAATAGCTTTTTCTTCATAGAAATGCCAAGGTGAGCTAGGAATAAGGGCTGTTAGAAGTTTACTTCCCTTTGCTGACCATCTTTAATGCATGTTTAAGTTATTGGTACTGATAAGTCAAGAAGTTTCTCTTTTGGCAAGTATTTTGCAGATTTGATTTCATTCCACCTTCGAGCTGAAAAGGGAAAGAATGGTTCTTAGATTCAATTCCTTTTTTATCTTGAAAGATATTGATTTATACAAAGCATTTTTATAGAAAGTATTTTTTTTAACAAACATAAAGATTTTGTGACATTTTAAACTTTTTTAGTAGTATAGGTGGCAATCCAAAGAAGGCTGACTGACAAAAATCATCAGAACCTCAAATTTTAAAACTGGAAAATGAAAATGTTTAATGCCAAAAAATAGTCTGGTTTTATAGTATAAAGATTTAATTTTTTCACATTCTAGTGGGGGCCTTTTAAGATTAATTTGATTTAGACAGGATCACAGATTTGTCATGCACAACAACTACTTTTTAATTTTTCCATGTTCCACTGGAAATATATTCGTAGCATTTTAAGATGGGCCAGTTCAAACTAGAAAGGGAAACAACCAGTTCCCCATCTCCATCTTATTTCTCCAAATGTCATGATTCAACACAGGAGACAGGTTAACATATGGGGACATTCTGCTGAATTTTCTTCAATTAGCTCCACTCAATTTATTTGGCATGTTCACTGATGCCTGTGCTGAGTGTCTGTTAGTACCCAAGGATATCCCAGCATAGTCTATAATAGTTCACATGACTCTGAGAGTAACAGAGCATACTGAAGCAAGAGCTGGGGTCCATGTCTTCATGCACACCATCCTTCAACTTGTGCTTTGAAACTAGTTTGGGGTCTTAAGGACTCTTAGTCTGTGCCAACCTAATGCAGCTCTCTGTGGACTAGAATCAAGAAACTACATTGTTATAGAAACTGCAGTAGGGGAGCAAAGGACACCTGGAAATGCATCTTCAAGAAGTATAGCTCAGTGCCTCCAATCCTGCCTGCCTTTGCAGGAGGCTACGTTGAGGCCTTTCTAGGAATGGTGTTGCACTGTGTTATTTTATCAGTATTTCCCATATGGAGGTGTAATTTATAGAAACACCTTGGCCAGGCACAGTAGGTTTAGCCAATCCATTTTCCAGGACATTGTGCATGGGGACATAAATCTCCAAAGAGGAAACAAAGGCTGGTATTTCATCCTGTTCTTTGCTAACCTTCTTGTTCACAAAGCAGTGGAGCTTACCCCTAAATCAGTACCCACTTCCATGGGTACACAAAACAGATACACACACAGAGCATTTTGGAAATCTTACTTCCAGGTACTAAAAAATTCTGCTTGGGTGTTCAGAAGTAACAGTGACTGCAGCTGATGCTAATGGTTTTTATAAACAACAGGTCAGTCCTGAAATTTAAAATGTCAGATTACTGCATCTGGTGTTAACTGTGAAGTGAATTTCTCAAATTTCTAGACATCAGCAAATATACACCTGTTATGCTCCAAAACTCAGCATATGATTATGATCCTTGAGGAATACCACTGTGATTCACAGCTATTTCTGTTTACTTTTGCTTATATTGTCTGCTAAAAACATTAAGAAAATTTAAAACAGACTGGCTTAAACTGGAAAGGGAACCCTTAGTCCTCCATCTCAGTTTTCTGAAATTGGTTTAACATAGCATGCAGGTTTAAAGATGATGAAAAATGATGGCTTAATCTTTGAGTCATTTTGCCATGTGCAGTAAACCTGGGATTACCCACTGCAGAACTGAAGTCTGAGTTCTTTGGCAGGAGAAAGCATCTTGCTCTTCACCTTCTGCAGGATTAATAATATCACTCCAACGAGATTAGAGCCATTACTCTTCCTGACCTGATCCAAATGGTACAAATGGGACTTTAAAGACAGTGTCTACTGAAAGATCCAGTAGAATGATGAGGTGCACAGAATAGCTACCATGAGGAATCAGCAGTGATAGCCTGTCAGTGTTATAAAGAAGATACCCTATTAGGTTTAGCTATTATCCCAGAAGAAGATTATAGTCATAGATCCTGACCTTTAATTAAATGGACAGCACAAAGAGAGAGGAAGATAAACAAACTTGTGCAAAAAAAGTGTCAACTTTTACTGACTTGGTAGCAATTTTGTGAAGTGAAAAAGGGACAGTGACCAATGGGAGATTTTACACGTTGCTCTTTCTCTCATTTGGTGAAGTGGTAGAAAGTTGTGATGACATAGAACAAGAAGTTGTTAAAAGCTCTGCTTTACTGGCTAAACAGCAAAATAAACCTGGGTTTCTACAATTCGGAAAGGGAGAAAGGGAGAAAAGAAAAGGCTTTATTTAAATTGTAGCAGCATATGTTTTGAAGGTGTCTTTATTTTTACTCTGTAGAGAACTGATTCAGTTGTTGCTGAATGCAAATGAACACCAGACAAGCTGTGGCAATCACTTGTCCAACCTGACCTAGGTAAACCTGCTTTAGCAGAAGGGTTGGACTAGCTGATCTGCAGAGGTCCCTTCTGACCCATACCACTTTTAATCTGTGCTTCTGTCAGTGCCACTTCCTTTGGGCTACAGTATGGCAGGATAGCAATGTTCATCTTCTTACCTCAGATTTTCTAAATACTGAAAAAGATACACAATGAGAAAGTGACATGAAGAAAAAATATTTGCCTATGTGGTTGGGGTAAGTTGATTTCATAAACTTTCATTATGCAAGGATACTCCCATAAAGTCTCTGGATGTAGTTCTATGATATTCGTGCTTATTCAGAGTGAACTACACCTTCCATCATCGTCTAAACAGAACTAAAATAATGTTCTGTTTGCAGCATAAGCTTATATAAGCAAAAGCAGCACACAGCACAAGCTAATCTGTCAATTATTTGTAAACAATGTGACAAGAATTGCCGAGTTCTCATAATCTGTCGCTTTTCGAGAAAAAACAAAACTGTTTCATTTAATAACACCTAAAATCATGATAGATTCAGGTTCTATTTGCTCTCAATCCAATCATCTTCACAGAGAGAAGCTAGGATTTTAAAAACCTGGAATTCTTCATTGTTGTTTATTTCTCCAGTGTCTCCAGACCTGCACTACAAAAGTTTCAGTGTACAAAAAAAGCAGGGACTGAGCTGAGTCTGAGAATCTTGAAGATGACAGGACTAGAACTAAGACTATTTCACTGAACTCTAAGATTGAGGTTTGCATACACAACAGTAAAACGATGTAGCTGTTTTTATGGTTGACAGGTAAAGAACCTTCCCAGATGATTTAAAACAAGTTCCACAAAAACTAGAAAACCCCAGCCCAACGAAACCAAAATATATCCATTAATGGCAGGTCTTAATGCGCTTATCAAACATGTTCTGCTTAGTGGTTCATATTTATCAGGCAAGTCTAATGCAATTCACTGTAATGTGTTAGCACTGTTTGAATTTGAGAAGATTCCCCAGGCATTGTGAAGGAACCCTATATTTCAAAACTGATTCATAGCTGAATGACTAATAGGATTCTTCTTTTCCAACAAAACGAGACTGGCTACTGGAACTTTCCACATCTACCAAAATCTAGCACAGTGGTGAGTTGTTGCATTTCCAGGTTCAGCTGTAGCAACACAGGGTGCAGTGAGGGGTACTTCTTGCCCTGTGTGTAGAGTCATGCTACTCCTGCCAGTTGCAGGGGTCACTCCTGTAGCTCCAGCTGTAGTACCCAAGGCTTTTATCAACGGAAGACTCAATTTTCAATTGGAGGTCACAACCAAGATGGCAGTTGTCACATAATACAACTGCTTATTATGGTAACCTAATGACTTTTATCTGAATAAGAAAACATTTGTGGACTTTGAAATGAAATAACAAGATATCTGATATAATAATTTAATGGAATGAGCTTTCACCTTTGAAGCCTAACTGCAACTCCTGATCTGGTCATCTGAATCATCTATTATAACAAGTCCTTGGTCATCTATTCTGTTTCTCAGTGAATAGCAGTTTTGTTGCAATATAATGGCAGACTTCACACAACAGAATCAGAGCTCTGGAATAAGAGAAACACCCTTAAGGATTAAGATATTTGAATATCTAGTTAGATTTGCAAAATATTTGCCTGAATGTTCACTCTTCCAAGTGTTTCACTTTAGTATGTGTCAAAAATACATATGCGTATTCTCATTCACATGATGTCAGATGATACTGACAGGCAGTTTCAATTTTCCATGGTTAAAAAAAGACTATTAATAACTGTTTTAAGTGACAAAAATTCAAATCATGTTGCACAGAGTTTTGAAAATAATTTTTCTTAACACCTCTAGATCCCTCCGCACATACAATTAATTTTAAACTGCCCCAAAGAAGAGAAAATAGTTAAAGAAGACTACTAAGACAGGGGTGACATGTCTGAAATATAAGAATTTACCCATGAAAACCTTTATTCATGTGAATAATCACATTGGCCTTCATCAAAATACTCACACAAGGAAAGCTTTGCAAGATCAAGCTCCTATCTTGATGACTATCCTTAAAATCAAGGACATTCAAGAAATGAGGGACACAGAACAATGATTTCACAGTATTAAACATTAAATCAATGATCAAATATTAAATGGAGGATTACAGAAAATGACTAAGATGCATTGTTCTTAATTGTGTAAGTTATGGGCCCAATTGCTGGTTTCATTTGCAAAAGGGAAATAATTTACAAGGTTAATTGCAGTGTCACCTCACAGCCTCCAGTTCTTTTTCATGTTGTGCAAAGCAAGTGTGAGCAGATGGACAAGAAGAACATCTGGCAGAGAGAAGCGGGATCAATGCTGCTGACAGTTTTGACTGATTTCCTTTGGTGTGCACACAAAATAATTGGTGACAAAAAGGGCACTCAGAAGTAAAGCTCCGAGCTGAAAGTGAATCTTTGCTGATGCTATTAGGGAACAAACCAACTTCTGTAGCCCTCTCTGACAAAGTGTAGAAGACCTTAAATATCTTCCAAAAAAAGTGGTGATAATTGTTTTTTGTACAATATGTGCCCTTAAAATGTGTGGCATCCTCATGCAGCTTTCTTCATTCACATTTATTTTAAACTCTAAAACTACCAGGCTCTAATGTAAGCTTTATCTGTGGAAAGGGGTGCCTGTGAACCAACTGTAACCTGCTTTTTCATCCATCTATCACTGTGTCAAAATTTGGTAGATATTATGAACCACAGGTCTGCAAAAAGCATCCAAGGCTGCTAAAGCAAATTTGTAGGATGTACTATATTATATTGCAAGCTCTTCCAATTATTTATCATTACTTTTAAACTCTTCTTTTAATGTGATTGTAAAATAGAAACTTAGCTGATGCCATTTCAAAACCACTCTCCAATAACTTGGAGGGATTTTAGCAATGAGAAAGGGTCCCTGCTTTGCACAAAATAAAAAAAGTAACACCTACCTTCAACAAATGCCAGAAGAAAGATCTGGGGAATTACAAACTAGATAACCTCATCCTAGTTCCTGGGAACACATCCTCATGGGAACTGTTTCCAGGCAAAAGAAATTAAAAATGTTAGGTAGAAACTAATAGCACAGACTTCCTATGGAGAAATTGTTCTTTATCAGCTTATCTTTTGTCATAACTAGATCCAAGCACAAGGGGAAGGCAGTTATCTTGCCTTTAACTAAGCTTTCAACTTAGCAGGAAGATAGTGTTCAGTGGTGCACTCCACCCCTTCTGGGGTGATTATAAAGATACTGCACAGGACAGATCCTTGAGGTGCTCCACTTGGAATGGGCCTCCAGGCAGGATATGAAACATTAACCACTTCCTTTTGATCCCAACAATTCAGTCAGTTTTCACTGTACCATTCATGTAGACCACAGCATCCCAACTTGGTTACAGGGATACTCTGACTTCTTTTTTCATACCTTGACATAGAATAATACATTGCGTTAATTATTTGCTTCTGATTTTGACTTAAGCAGATAATTTTCTAAGGAGGTCCCCAAATCAATCCATAAAGACCATATTTGCTGGCTAGTCAACCAGCCTAGGACAGGGAGCCTCTATGTTTGGTTCTAGACACAGTTAAAAACAGCTTTCTAAAGCCTGTGATGCTCTGTCAGCTCCAGCCCCTTCAGTGAGATATTATGGCATTTGTACTTTGATATAGAAAGATGAAAAACCCAGAAAATGTAAGCCCTTCTTGAAGACAGGAACATCCATGGGATTGAAAAGAAAGAGAATGAGTCTTGGCAGGATAATGGAAAATATATGGGAGATATTAATGGTTCATAAGAACTCAGAAAAACGTTACAGTGAAGGGAATTTCTACAGGAAAAAAATGTGTTACAGCACAATGGCCATTTGCTGACAGTGTGCCAGATCATAACAATTAAAAGTAAGGCAGTCTTTGAATTTTTTCTTTATACCTGAAATGCAGGGAATGTAAAACAGTGGAAAGAGCACTCTCTTTAAGATAATGAATATCACAATCCCCTCAGAAAACTGTTGCATTCTCTGAATATGAATAAGAAATAAAAAATACAGGCAGAAAATACTGAAGAATAACATTAAGAAATATTAGTCAATATTTAAAGCACATAAAAATAGACAGACATATATGAAATATTTATGTACCTCTTCACAAATGTTGAGAAACTAAAAATCAAGAAGGTTAATGAAAATCTCAGGATTAAAATGAAAATATAAGAGATTTCTCTGAAGTTTGGTGAAAGCAAGATGGTATGTGAAACTCTGTAGATAGGAAAGTAAAAAAAATTTTGTGACTAAGTGATAATTGTGCCAGAAGAGACATGGTGACTTATGCTAACAAAGCATTAAGTCACATCTGTGTAATACACTGATAATACCACAAAAGATCACAAAAAATAAAGTTCTGTGTTGAAGAGGGGAAGTACAAAATTATCTCTTTTTTAAAGTCATCTAACATGATAACAATGAGTGTGAAAAGTAAGAGACATTTGAAAGGATGTAAATATATGAAACATTATTTTGATGACTTTATGTGGACTGGGTTGATTTCATAATGAACCATGGTGCAACGGTTTGACAACATCAGTTTCTTGAACCATCCAGTTAGAGACTTCAAGAATGTCTTGAGAATTGCTGAGATCACTATTCAAGATAAATTGACAAAGGGAGGCTCTGTAATAGTGGCAACAATGCAGGGAAATGCTAATTCTTATAGGAAAAAAAAGGAAAAAATATCATGTAGTAAATGCCTGATTTTAAAAGGAGATTGAACAAAATGTGAAAGAAAATCAAAAGACACGGCCAAAAAATTGAAAGACCTGTATGGCCCACAGAGAATGATCATTGCTGCCATAGTGGGTCAGTGGTGTAAACCACAAATTAAATATGACTCAATAAAAGCTATTGTGATCAAATTGAAGTATTGGAAAATGATACCAAGCACAGACATTACTCAGAAACTTGTATCTTAATGGGGAAAACCATAAAGAAAAAACTTTGACAACCTAAAAGTATAATAAGGTACACGAGACAAGATTTTTACAGACAGCTTCCTCATCCCAACACACTTCAAAATACCACTGAAGCATAAGTAGAAAGTATAAAGCTCTAGGGTGTGAAGCTTGTAAATTATGATGCTAAAAAAGGAAACCAAAGGCTTTGCAAGACTACTTAACATTTTTCATTGGTTTACACAGAAGGATTTTAAGAAGTTCTCACACTAATGATTTCTCTCTGTACTTACAATGATGAACTGTGTAAAATTGAAATGTTGATTGAAATGCTTTTACAACAATTTGCTAAACTTTATAACAAGAAATTGCCAAGTATTTTTAAGAAACTAATGTAAGATTAAAGCAAAACTGTCTGTAGTATATAATCTGCTGTTTATCTTGGCTTTAGAATCAGGGTAATAAAAGTTAGTTTCTAAAAATAAGTTATATTTATAAAGGGTACCATAGCCAAGGCAACAAATGAGAGAGGTCCCCACGGAGACAAAGCCAGGGTAGTTGTAACTAAGAGTCATAAAAGCATCAAAATGGCTACAAAGCTCTGGGGGTGGTAGTCAAGGCATGGTCTCCCGAGGGGAGAATCTGAATCCTGCCTGTGAGGGGAAAGGGTGTAAGGAGAATGTCCCTACTAGAACAAGTTAATAACTGGCTGCAGAAATGGAGCTGGCAGCAGGGTTTGGGGTTCTATGTGACCCCATTTGCAGACCAGTGGCTCCTTGGGAGAGATGGGTAGGAGGCTACAAAGAGCAAAACTCATTAGTAGGGTTTTAAACTAAGAATGATGGGGGGAGGGAGAAGGCAACCACTACACCTGTGAGGGATTGCTGAGAAAAGAGCATGGGATGTTGTGATTGGAAGGAACACAAAGTCAACAAAACAGGGCTTGGGTGGGGTCACCTCCAGCACCTGCACATAGTCAAGGAGGGGCCTACATGGTACCATTTTGCACAAATCCCCTAAACATTTTTTGACTGACTGCTTTTACCCTCAGTAGTGGGACAAGACAGGCAGGAAAATGCCCACAGCTATTCAAACAACCACCAACCTCTTCGGAGAGGATAGAAGTGCCTGAAAAAGCTGAACACAAATTCTTTGTATAGCAGTACCTTTGAGTGAAACCTTCAGTGACTGCAGGATTGCCTTCTTTATGAACCTGATTTCTACTGAAATCAAACCAAATGCAAGAACTATCTGTTGATAAGGCCACCTACATGGCACTAGTCAGTAGAACCAGGGCTAACATGCTTTATGAGCAATTGCCCTAAATCTAATCAATTGCACAGATTATATAACCTCAGTTTTTCATGACCTAAAAGGCTAAATCCTTCTCTCTCCACGTTTAGTTTTGTTAAACACTGTGGGTTTTTTTGTGTGTATTTTCACTTCAGCTTGTGATATCCAGGCCTACAGCAAGAAACAAGATGAAATCCCAAGGATACAGCAGTAAGTACCAAGCAGCACCACCTTATTGAGTGAAATCTGTTATAGAAAACCATAATTTTGGAATAGATTTTGTGAAAGAGACACGTTTACTTCATTAATTTTGGGGCTACTGCCAAGAATCTGTTCAGTGCAGAAAAATACCAGGAAATAGGCTAGAGGATTTTTGTCACTCTAGGGATGGGGGATTGACACCTTTGTTCCTATGTATATAGCAGCCTTTTCATGTGTATCATCCTAACATAGATTGACCAAGATTTTTTGTCTGCTTATTTGTGCTATCATAATATAGTGGGATTAAAAAAAAAAAAGGAAAAAGATGTCAAACAAAAAGGGAAAATGTGTCTTTCTTTCACAGACCATAATTATTGTCAGATTACAAATGACATTGTAGCCTGATTATTTTAAATCTCACTTCACAGGGCTGTGTCATTCTTCCCTGGTTTGTCCAAGTCAATAGGTATTTTTACTAAACTGTCTAGAACTTTGTAGCCTCAATTAAATCAGGATGCCAGACGTTACACACCCATAGTAAGTGACTGGATCCTTCCAGCAAGAGCAGTTAAAGATTCATTGCTGTAGGTAGCACTGTGCTGAACAAGTGAATAGCAAATAATTACATAGCTTATCAATAGGATGTGTTCTAGAAGAAAAAAAAATGTTTACAAGAAAATAAAATTCAGCTTTCCAGTGGAGGCCATTTTAAATGAAGAGGCCATTTTATTGAAGCAGCCAGTAGCACAGACCCAATACTCTCATTTATGAAATAAAAGTCAAAAAGGTGGTAAGGACTTGTTTATTCTTTATAAAATGTGCTCGCTTACCCAATTGAGAACAGGAAATTTAGATACTTTATACTTTGACATATCAGGATAGAAGTATGGGAAGCCAGTGGGAATTCACAAACATTTCTTGCAAAGGTCTGGCAGTGCAACAACTACAGTGACAGGTAATATGGTATTCTGGAGCCTTCTTGGGAAAAGAATTTCCACTCAGTGTCAAATGGACACTTGTCAAGCCAAGATGAATGTACATACTTAAAAGAATGTCGTCCATCTAGCTTGACAACTTCTGTAGGCTGAACAAATTCAATATGCTTCAGATATGATAGTTCAAGTAAATGTGTGAAGCACCATATGGAAGAAGTGAACACCTGCTGCAAGGTGTCACCTAGCAATATTGCATGTGTCTGATGGAAGATTGCTGACATAATTCATAGAAGGGACAGAGTTTGTCCCCTACAGATGAAGAAATGATGGTAATGTGACTCACAGGGGACTTGAAAAAAGACAAGATCCAAAATCTGTCACTTTTAATAATGCACCTCAACAACTGCAGTTGCCATCTTCTGCAAGGTGTTTTTTTTAACCACTATTAGATGTACAGTCTTCTTTTGCCCTCTGGTTTATGGAGTTAGTTTATGGGGATGAAGGACATAATTTTCTTATGGCATATGATCAGGCACTTTGGAAATTAAATGAAGGACTTCCCAGTACAGTCTTTCTTCTCCTTGCTTATACAGTCTCTCTACATTCACATTTATATGATAAAGAACTGTTGTGATAGAGGATGTAGGAGGATGTCCTATTTTATGTATTGTTTAGGGAAGGTGTTTTGTTCCTGGAAGACAAAAAGCTTTCTGGACAGTATGGTAACATTGACTAAATTGCAAATGTTATCACGTAAGAACATCAAAGTTATTGTAAATATACCTGGGGTCAAAGGAACATAGAGGGTATAGAGGTCTCTGGAGGGAAGAAGTAGAAGGAAGGATAAATAATACTATTCACCCAGGGTATCTTATTCTGAAGTGATGGCCAAAAAAGGAAAGGTTTTGAGAAGCCAAGATGTGCAGCACATACAGTGGATAATTACTCCTACTGTAATTGTGAAAGGGAAAAAGATTACTATTGGTTAAAATAAGTAGGAAATAAAGTTTTCCAGCAGTGTTTTTTACACATTTACATATAGACCAAAGTGCAATACAGCATTTAGACTAGTATCTGAACATTGTTTCTGTGGGATGGTTTATGGGGAGGATTTTTCTTTCTTTTAGCTAAGCATATCAAAGTTGGTGAGAATTTATGAGTCCAAGTAAAGGAAAAAGCATAGACTGCAGGAAGATGACAAAGGCAAATGGTGCTCCCACTATTCATTCCAGGTTTTGTTCTTTATTTAGTTAGATTTACGTCATGAAAAAAAAACCACGCTCTACATAAAGCTTGAGGCTCTTCTACTTAATCTTTCAATGGTATTCTACATGCAGCAGGATTAAATATCCCAAACATTCAGCAAGAACAAATCAACTCAGGTTAGCCAGCCAGTGAATAACATAAACATCAGTATCAACTATCAGTACAACATTAGTCACCTAAAAAATAGTGTTACCTCTCTCTGAAAAATCCTTATACACAAATGGCTTTGGCCGTGTTCCTGAACAAAACCAAGTCATAGAGATCCAGAAGTACTGACAGAGCACACATCCTGCCAGCAGCATGTGTCCTGGTAGGGGACAGAGAAGCTCTTAGATAATCAGTTCTCTGACTGAGGACTAGAGAGACAATGACCAGCAACTATGATTATTCAGCATAGATCCCCCTAGACAAGCACCCTGCATTGTCTTTTGTCTTCTATGCATGAATAACTTTAATCTGTAGTGATAAATTATGCATTGTAATAAGCTAATGTTTAAAAGGCTTTGGACAGCAGGAGCCAGATCTAAAAGCAAAGCTAATGTAGTTCTGCAGCAGTCAGATATCAGTGATACAAAGATGACTCTCCTACTTCTAAGCGTGATCATCGTCTACTGGCAACAGAGTACCAACCCCAAAACTCTGTCATTTAAAACTGAGTGAATGATCAACAATGAGAGCTGTTTATAAAGAAACAGCTGGACCTCGCTCTTCCATTTCCTAACTATTGCTGTGTTGACCACTTTTACCTACTATATTGTACGACCATTTTCTTTAATTTCTTTTTCTTCTTGTTGAAAAACTCTGAATTAATTATTTCTCAGACTTTTTCATGCATGATTGTAAGTGTATTTGTATATAAGCTATGGGTCTGTTAGAAGACATTACTGCGAGGTAAATACGCATGACTGCTTAATTCCAGGGAAATAACCTATGCATCATCTGGCAAGGCATGAGTGCACGTAGGTAATTATGAACCCTGAAGCTACATTAATTTAGTAAAGTTTTCATAAATGTGTGGCTGCATTAACAAGGAAACTATTTCCTCCCCCTCTGTCTTGCTTTTCTTTTGCAATTGTGTCCCTTCTGTATCTCCATAATGAGGAAGGTCCATTTATACAAAGAATGAAAAGGTGCAATGAGTCATCAAAATAGAGTAATTTTATAAAGAAAAGGTTGTTCTGTAATAATTTGTCGCAAAGCTGGAAATAATTGGAAGCAATGTTCTAAACACTTTCCATAAATATGGCATTCTGGGTAAAGGAATTACTGTTATTTTGGAAGTTAATCTAATTTTTGTCTGCACATTGTCATTTATGTGAATAGGTCTTGTCAGCTTGATTTGTTACAATGCCTGAATTGCTTGCTTA
Organism: Chloroceryle amazona; assembly: GCA_027560015.1. Classification (NCBI taxonomy): domain Eukaryota; kingdom Metazoa; phylum Chordata; class Aves; order Coraciiformes; family Cerylidae; genus Chloroceryle; species Chloroceryle amazona. The sequence continues at coordinate 21,176 of JANHFX010021339.1, read as the reverse complement.
ATCCTCAAAATATAAATAAAACATTTAATTGCTTTAACTGGGAATATTAACCTTTTCAGTACTGCTGAGTGTGCATCTCAGGAACAAGTTTTATTATTGCCTTTACCTGTTTCAAAATATGATCTCAATAAGGTTATTGGAAAAAAAAAAAAAATTAAAAAAGAGCTATTTAAAGAATGGCTCACTAAGAATCCTAGAGTGTGGGGGACAATAATGGGTAGAGATTGAGTCCCTTTCAGACCAAACTCATCCATGAGACAGACAAAGATCATGTGATTTTTGCCAGTCAGCTCCATTAGCTGTAGGGGTCCAATTGCAGAGGTCAAACTTACAGAGAGGGGAGAATTGTCATATGATCCTAATCAATGAATCTAGGAATTTTATATTCAACTCTGGGTTTTGTGCTGTCCCTGAAACTGAAGCACAAAGAGGAATAATTCAGATTAATAGTACTTCCAGTTGGAATGTTGTCCAGGTTGAAACACTGAAGACTGAGATAGAGTAAGTACTTCATGCAGCTTTTTGCCTGTAAACGAGAAGCACCCAGCATGCTAACCCTGCCCTCTGAAACAGAAAAACAGGAGGGATCTTCAGAGACTGTTCTGCCTTTATGCTCCAGCAATTCTGAAAGCAGATAAATAAAAGATGGGGTGGAGCAACCATATTTTACACTGATATTCACAGTTGTTCAGCATCAGTAGAGATACTTTATTAGTACACTGGCAGCTGTTGCAGGAGAACTAGTAAATGAAAAGCAAAAAACTCAGGAGAGTTATCAGTTGAACTACAGCTTAAAGAAAACCTACAGGCTCTCCAGACCTGTCAGTGAAAAATGCTGCAGTGTGAGCACTGAAGTTTAACTTCTCTGAGAAGTAAGAATGGTGGGTACAGGCAGAATATTACTGATATTTAAAATTTTGCTTTATGATGTTATAGTGAGCAAAATCTGTGATCTTATTTGATTAATCTTCAAAGAGGTTTTAAAGGTTGGTAAAATTATGAAACTTCTACAGAATTACTGAAGATTGCTCAAATATGAAGTTAATTTATTTTTCCTTTGTTTACTTCTGGCTGTACTGCTGGAGTAACTCCGTAGGAAATGAGCGTTAGTTATGACTCAGGTAGCCCCATTTACACTCCACTTGATAGCACAAGGATTATTTTCTTGCAGCAATCTGTAGAAAAACTGAATGGTTCTGATTGACTTTATTTCTCATTACATTTATGTTGCTGAACGGCAAGAACTGTAATTTAGAATCATTTTTATGCAAGATTTCTCTGCTAAAGCCATGTGAAAAAAAATTATAGATGAATACTCTGCACTACTGTTTCTTTGCTGGCTGGTAGTAACAGTTCAGGAAAGACTGAGTTTAACAATATTTGATAATATATGGCAGTGAAACTTTAATTTTATCAACATTTTGTTTTGTAAGAGATGTTAAGGCTGTCTACGTGCAGACTTGGCTTTCAGAAAGGACAAATATCTCTCTACTTTATCCATTTTACTTCTTTCTTGAATTACTTCCAAAACCAGAGACCTTACAGGGGTTGGACTGTTGGAAAACTTCTGTGATGAGCTATATTGTGTTATTTTGGGGCTAGCAAGTTGCACCAATAGTTAAGTTTTCATCCATCTATTGAGAATTACTTTCTCAAGTTCCAAGTGTTCTGCTTGAAGGTTGTAACTGTGTAAACAGAACAAAAAGATGAAAGAAAACATCATGTAGTTGTTCTGCAAAACTCATGCTAGCTTAATTCATTTTATAATTTTATAGCACGCTTATGGCATGGATCTCAGTGATGTTGAACTATTGGCTAGCCAGATCACCTGAATAGGGGCAAGCAGAGCAGGACATCTGGCAATGGCAGGTCCCACTGACAGCCCAGTGACCACCAGCCAAGCAGGAGTGGGTGGGTGGGTCCCAGCTCAATGCATGCAGAGCAGGCAGCAAGGCAGGAGCAGCCTGGGACAGCACTGGCCATCACTTGCCCAAGGAATAGCTGAGCTAGGCTAGGGGCTCAGGCCTGAGCTTCAGTGGAGTCCTGGGTGCAGGTGTGGTGGGCCCAGAAGGAATGGTCAAGAAAAATAAGGACCAATGTTGTACTCAGAGGCCCGACCTTCTGTGGCTAAGCTGGTTGTTATTTCAGAAAAAAATCACCTCTTCAGCAGGAAAATAATAAAGTGTTTCATTTTGCCACATTGTTTGGCTGATTCCTCTGGTGCTTCCTACTGCAGGCACACTGGCTGATGTGGAAGAAGAGCCTGGGAAAAGTTCAAAGTGAGGAGGATGGATTCCTGTAGATTGCTCCTTCACCTACTTGCTGATCTGCAAACATGTGAGTGAGGATTTCATCCCTCCTTTAAGTGAACAGTTTTACTTTTTTCCCTCTGAATACGATTCAGTGCTGCTGATGCCCTGATCTGCTTCAGGAGGTCTCTGTTGGAATTACTCTCTAGTGACACTGGATAGAGTAGCAGAGGAATCACGTGTCACAGTATCATGCTTCGCTAAGTCAGCTTAAATTGATGGCATAGACACAGAAGGCAAATGCAGAGTTAAAGGCTGAAACTCATTAATTCACTTCATGTTGCTAAGTAAACAGTGTAAGAGTGGGATCGTGAATATGTGTCAGTAAGGATTTTCCCAGGTTATTAATGATTCATTGCTGTCATTATTAACCTGCTGTGTTAATATCTGAAAGTCATGAGTCTCTCATTTCCTTGTATTTACCTTATGTTTGTCTTACCTGGCAAAACTGCAAGCAGCGTGGGAACCACCTCTCAGTCCTTGTGCACAAGTAACCTTTGCACAGGCATACACACTTCAGTTTAGGAGTAGAATTTACATATATAATTCTTTTCTCACAGAATTAATATTGGTCTAAGCATTTTTATACCCATTTAATGTTTTCAGCTCGTAGGTTTTACGTCGTTCAGTTTAAACAACACAACTTTTGCATGTATATTAATGTTTTCTATGTTCTGTATGGCATTTAGTGCACTGGGGACTTCTATTCAGCTGCAAGGCAGCTAACAATAATTATTATTAGGAATAAAGGCAATTGCTAAGCACTTTGTACATTTATAATACTGCATAAGAAGTAGAAACCCATATTCTCTACATCAAATGGCAATTTATGGCTAACCACAAAGAATATTAGTCTTAACCATGCACATCCATAGTATCACTTTTACGGAGCTATTTTAATGCATGGTTCCTCTAGTATGGAACTGTAATGGAGGTTTACATGAAATAAAAAAATAATTCCTCCTAGAAGTTTATGAGAGTTGACCGTTCCATTGGAGCCATTATGGTTTATCATGTATTTAAGGCCTTCTAAAATATGAATTATTGATAGACTCTAAGGAGCAATGTTTCTTTATAATTTATAAATATTTATTTGCTGAGTTTCAGAATGGTTATTATTGACCTCATATAGACCGTAATGGCTCCAAGTGGTCTATTATGCAACAGTCTAAGACACTTTTAAAATCCTATCTCCTATTTGATGTCCTGGAAGCATAATTAAGTGTTATTAAAATCCAGAGAAGGTGGTAACTCTGATTATGAAGCAGTTATACTTGCAACCTATACTCAGAATCTGCTGGTACACTTTGACCTCACTGAACACACTCCTCCTTTTATTTGCTGTTGTGCTAGTGTCTGTGATATTGGAGGGCAAACTGTGAGCAAAAAAGTAGTTAATGTAGCATGAGAATGACTTGAAATTTGAGTATGAATGTTGTGACATTCACTTCACGTTTTACACTAGGTTAGGAGCCTCTCTGGTCAGATGATTTCATTATTTTGTTTTGTGGCTGGGACTGATGTTCTCTCTCTATGCTACAGAGTTAAATTATTTTTTAAAAAGTGCAGCTAGTAGTTCATATTCTAGATACTCATCTCCTTTGTAATTTGTCCCTACCTGTCCTAACAGGCATTTTTTCTCAGTGTGAAATAATGTTATTTACTGGTTACAATATAAAATCAATATTAGGTACATTAGTTACCAGAGCCATGTAAGTGAAAAGAGGGTACAACTTTTATGACTTTCTTCTAGCTTCCTGTTGAGACTAGTACTGTACAATATGAACACGTGCCATCATTAGCTCTTAACAATATCATCTACTTTAAAACATTCAGATTAGAGATCATGCTTCCCACTCTGTGCTGTTATTTTATATTTTGAGATTTTTGAGTAATTCTGCACTGACAATCTGAAGAAGGCCAGATGCTTCATATTCCTTATTATTTCAAAATCCAAAGTAGGTATTGTTGACAATGTAAAACAAGAAACACTGTGGTACTATCTTTATTGAGATATAAAAATCAGCAGTGTGACAAACTCAGAAACAAAAATTTCTGAGTGCGTGTTTATGCAGTGCTTGAGAGAAGCAAACCTCTTCCCAGCACCTGTCCTCCTGAAAAGCCCAAAGTATCTCTCCTTCTCAAGCAGTAAAAAAATCCCCTAGAAGGGTCTTTTCAAGCAGTTAAGAATGGAGACAAATTAAATTATTTCAGATCTCAAATGGAAAATCTTCTTGAAGAACATTGTTTGAAGTAAAGGCTTTATTTCTGCGTCATGTTTTGTGGGATGAACTCAGCAGGTCTCAGCTGGTTTGACTGGAAATCTAGGTACTGATACAGTTTGCCCATTCCCGTGACTTTTCAATTATGCAGGGTAGTTATAGAGGGAAGTAGTTCTCAGACTGTAGAAGTCCAGTGGAAGAAACAGAAAAAAATACTTTTGAAATTTGTTTGTTTACTTATTTAAGTAGCACTGCAGAGGACATCACATATAGTAGAGAAATGAGTAATATTTAATAACAAATAAAATTAATAAGAAATGTTACAAAAGAATTGGCAGCACAAGAGCTAAAAAAAATCATTCTGGGGGTGAATCAGAGCATCCAGAGTTCATGTCCTTGGTTTTAATTCCACAGAAAATAATGAAATGCACATGTACTGTAAAAATAAATAGCTTGCCTGTGGCAGCAAATACATTAGCCACTACTAATGGAAACATAATTGTAAAAGGAAGGTGAAGTTAAATAAACAGCACTGTTACTTCTTGCATTCATTATCAAAAGTGTTTGAAAACAAATGAAATTAAAACAGAGAAACAGAAAGTACTGGGAAAGAAGTTTGATTATTTTTAGCTTTCCTCAATACACAGTAATGCTATTTTCTTGTCACGAGTTTACTTTCTTTAAGGTAGGCTCTCCATGGTCTGGGTTCCTAGCAGTACATTTCTGTAAACATGGTCAGAGCTGGCAAATGGTCAGAAGGTGTAAATCAGTAGATCCTTGTTCAAGTCAGTGGTCATGAAGAAAAACTGCTCCATCTTGATGGTTTGCATTACTTTCATGTTATGAACTGTCTGTATACATTGGATGTCTAAAGGATCCACTAAATGACCTTACAACTGCATGGATGTAGTAGTGCACATCAGACAAAAACTTGCTGGGGAATAAGGCTTAATAATTTTTAATCAGATAGTTAAAATGAAATTAACCTTGTAAAACAAGAAGGCAGAATTCATTATACTAGGTTTTGCCGACTTTCCATCCTTTCTGGTTTGGAAAGGAAGTAGCTAAATGAATGTGAGTGAAGCCTCCAATTCTGACATAGCTGTTAGAAGTTGGAAACTATTTTATACTGGTTTTACCTGGTTGTCACTTATGGTTGATGCAGTAATGACAGATATTCAGTTAGTCAATTATCTGTAGAACATCATCGAATTAATAAAAAATTGCAGTCTTCTACTCCTGATCAACTCTCTTATAGGTAATCGAAGTATCTCAGCTTTCATGGTGAACTTGGATAAAGCTGGGTTTTTGAACACATACAGCCAGACATAGAGCTTAGTAGGTTTTTTTTTAATGTAAAGAAATTTTTACTTCTCCTAATTTAAAATTGTCAGGTTTAAATGTTGACAGTTATTTAGTCAAAGATATCCCAGCAACTTTAGCTAGCTACTTTCCTATTCTTTTTTTTCTTGTTTTCTTTTCTTTTTCATGAGTGGTACATGCTTTGCACATATTTCACAGGGAATTCATTTCCAGTTGCAACTTGGGGGAAGGTTTTGCCATTTATGGTCTAACTTTTTCATTTCTTAGTTCTCTCTCTCTCTTGTTTGTTCTTCACACTGACAGGCAGAATAAACTGGAATTCTCAGACTGACAGTTCCCATATTTATTTATTTCAGCTGAAATTTTATATCACTGGAGAACCTTCATCACTATAATCTACTTTTCTGCAGTTTGACTGCACCTGCTTCCTTCAAGTCATGTTATAGGGTCTATTTATTTGTTTAAGCTTTTATCTTTTGGGTGGGCCAAAGTTTTGGTTTTGCTGACTCAAATCAGGCTGTGCAGAAGGACTACATATAGAAAAAAAAGCATCAAGGAACTCTTAAAGGTCTCTAGCCCCTAAGTAAATTGAGAACAAAGGAGATAAAGATAATATTAATACAAATGCATCAACAAATAGTCCTCTTTTTAAAAAAAAATTATCCTCTGTTTCCCATTTGTTTTTTGTCAGAAGGTCTACATGTTCGTGTGTTCTCTAATGCTCCAGCTTGGTTTGTACAAGCTAATTTTAGCACAGAAACCAAGGCAAAGAAATCCTCATCTTAGCAACCTGCTAAGAGTAAGAAAGCCGAGTGAAACCAGGGCCGGGTTACGTGGGACAGCAGAGAGCCCACCCAGTGCTACTTCCTGCCAGCCAGACAGAAAGGCTGCTTGTCTCCTGAGGCTTTTTGAAATACTAGCAGGACCAATATTGAACTCAGAGAAAAGAGTAAGACAAACTTAACATCACTCTAGCTCTTTTCTTCCTCAAGGCTGTGAAGTTGTTGGTTGTTTTTTTTAGAAGCAGGCAGTATAGAATCTCAGCTATTGTGTTTAGGAAGTAAGAATCCATAATCCATAAGAGGATTTTTGGATGTAGCTGTCTAGAATCCGATTTCATTTATTTCTATAGTGCCCATCTTAATACTCTTTCTTCAGAAGTCAAAACACAGTAACAAACACATAGCTCAACAAGTCCAAGCAACAGTCAGGGCACTTAATGCATAGTCAGAAATGAAGCAAATGGAAGAAAAGGGAACAGCTAAAGAAAAAGAAAATTCCCCTGGTGAAGTAGAAAAGCTTTACACTGACATTCACTTTCTGATAAGTTTTTCAACATTTTATTTGACTGCCACTAATTGGCAGATGTCATTTTGGCTGTCACATTGAAGTCAGTGCATACAAAACTGTCCTGAGCAGCACTGAGATCATATCGGAACCTTTAAACTGACCAAAACATCACTGATTTCAGTCACAAAGAATATGCTTTATTTGGGCAGTAGGCAGAAATTCTCTGCCTTTTTTTTTGACAGTTGAAGGAATTTTTATATCAGAATATTATTCTGATTTATACATATAAAATAGACTTAAAAATTCAAGCAGTGAAGAAATTTTTCTTTAACCACACTAACTCTTCCAAACAGAAGTTCCCATCTCTTTTTGAAATTACACTTCGGTTAAAAGATAGGGATAATTCATAAACTCTTTCATTTGATTCTGTCTATAAAAAAATGGAATAGTTCAAAATGCTATCACTAAAAACAGCAGACATTGCATATAGTTCAGTCTGTCTTTGTATCTCCCTGGCTGTCATGCCAAGAAATCAATGTCATTAACCATAACAATAACACATAGCACTGTGTCTCTCTTATTTATCAAGAAATCTAAGAGCTTTGCAAAAAGTCCTGATAGCAGCTTTTGGTAATTGGAACATGCAGCATCAGCTTGTCTTTGTTAGATCACTTCTTAATGCCACTCCACTGTACAGAGATATTTTCCCAGAAATCTCTAACCTTCACGGGCATTGTCTGATTTGAAACCTTAATGCAGTCTGGGGATTTTCATACAGAGTTACAGAGAATGCAAGGAAATGTTCTGATAAGTGTTCACTGTTGCTGTGCTTATCTCTAATTCTATCTCTGTATCAGTTCTTACAGAAGAAAATTGAGTCTGATTTCCTATACTTTCATTTCCCCTCATTTGCCCCTCATTTGGGAGGCATTTTCATTTCCTTTAGTTAGCCTGAATCAAAGCCAAACTTTACATTGAGCATCACAATATTTAGTTATCTCAAAAAAAAAAAATCCCTGTTTTTCATTATTGGACAGTTCTATACTTCTGAGTTCTGGAGAAGCAAAACAGTTTATATTTTGCACTTTCTAGAGGTAGCCTCTTTAAGAAAGCTCTGGAAAAATTCTATCTGAATTACTATGACATTTTTCTGATACCAAAACCCTTTACAATATAGATTTTTTTAAAAAAACAACAAAACAAACCCTTCTATATATTTTGAGTGCTCATATGGGTCTAACAGAAAACAGAAATTTCTTTTATGGCACCCCTGCCTTACCTAGTTTAACTGAGAAAGTTCCACTGTTTATAAAGCCATTACACGATTTAACGCTCTCATGGATGTGCTCTGGTTATATTCCTGAGTACAATTAATAAATGTGAATTATAGACCCGAGTTTTGATTCTTCAGTTCTCTGAGTCACTTCTGTGGAATGAGCTAACTTCACAGTGAAGTTAGTTATAGGGGTCTAAAATAATTTCTCAGATTAATGAAATAATCCCAGTTTGATCACTCAAATTAGCATTTGGTAAAGACTCTGGTATAAATCTTTCAGGTTTAAATGTCTTTTAAATAAATCAGGTCTATGTCTTATCGTTACTCAAGTGTAAACCAGAAGCAACTCCATTAATGTCAGTGTAGTTACATCAATTCATAACTGTCATGACAGCAGATTCCTTTGTGGAAGTCACAAAACCAGCAGAGTGCCACCTAGCATCAGGCTATGGATGTGATTTTTAATGGGAGGTGGATTGTTACATAAAAAGTTTCATTCTTGTTCCAAAAGGTGACCTGATAGACCTTGTGAGTCGGAAGAGGTGAGAAAACACCAGTAATCTGTCAAGAGAAGATAAGATTAAATCATACTTTGTACAAGAAAGAGCAAACACGTAGAGGCTGAGAGCAAAGGACTCTTTATGGCCACTGCATACGAGTAAGTTTTTTAGCTCAGATACTTGTTCATGCAGCTTGGTGCTCAAAAAAACTGGGTTCAAAAAGCACCAGTGTCATCCCAAAGGCTATGTATGGCTGACATTATGATAAAGACACCATCACTAGGCTGCTTTTTTATTCTGAAGTTGTTAAACACACGCACACAGATGTGTGCACACGCACACTTACACAGAATGACTGTGACCTCTTGGGACACATATAAAAGCCTGACAAGGAAATAACTTTTCCTTTAGCAATGGCTTGTAGTGAATTTGTCTATGACACATCAAACAGCATTTCCTCGTCCAGCTGAGAAAGGATTAATTCAAATACTTGTATGTGCCAGAAGTTTAAAATCTTGTTCTTTAGATGAAACAAACGTCATCCTTCACACAAAATCATATTTTTCAGAGGCATAAAAAAGCCTACTGAGGCTAGTACATGCTAATCAGCTCCAGCTTTGTTCTTCACTGAGCAATGAGGCAGAGAAAGCAGCAGAGAGAGGATGAGCAAGGGGCAAAGCAGGGGGAGCAGGATGTACAGAGACAGCATCATTCTCCTCTGTACTACAGCCCCCTTCTGTGGCAGCCCCTCTGTGCAGCAAGTGTCCATTTCTCTGAATGGCCTGCACTTGGTCATCCTACAGGATAATTACTCTCCACAGCTGCAATCACATTCATCTGTTTCTCTTATGAAGAACAGCAGTAGGACATGTGGCCACTCCTGTATTCCTTTGGGTGGAGGGAGATGTTAGAAGAGCTACTACACAGGAGGCTTTGAGACAGTGTGCTCTAACAAGCTGCTTTTCCCACAGATCTGTGTTTTGCAGGTCCTCAAGACATTTTGTTTATCTCCTTGTTCCCTCAAATCTCTCATGAGGCAAGCACACTTAGAAAATGCCTCAAGCTGAACCTCTCAGTCTTCCTTGGATATGCTTTCCTTGTTGAAAGTATATGTTTATTGCTAAAAACCAAAATGTGATGTTAGCATAAGGAAAGCAACATAAATCCATAAAACAATTGTGTCTCTTTTTCTCTGATTTACTGTAGAACTCCTGCTGTGAACCTAAAGAGCTACAACTATGGCATAAATATAAGTAAATTGAAAAAGTTACAGTCAAATCAAATTTAATTTATCCTAAATTGTGAATTAAATAATTTACTGTAAAAATAGTTTTTGATTGAATTGCCCTTTATTTCCTGTCCAGTTAAACACAGACCTTAACACTGCTAGATCATGGGGAATTCTTAAGAGAAAAAATATTACATAGTTTTTGATACTGATCATCTGGGTGCTCTGAGGACAACTGTTCTTAGTATTAAAGACTGAGGCAAGGCAGGCATCCAGTCCCTCAGCCTTTTCTTCATCTTCTGTTACCATATCTCTCCCCACATCCAGTAAAGGACAGAATGTCACCTCAGCCCTCCTTTTGTTCCTGATGTGTTTAGAGAAGCATTATTTGTATTTTACAGCAGTAGCCAGGTTAAGTTCTAGTTGGGCTTTGGTCCTTCTAATTTCCTCCCTACAGAGCCTCATGATGTCACTGTAGTCTTCTTGAGTTGCCTGCCCCTTTTTCCATAGGCCATAGGTTTTCCTTTTCTTCCTGAGATCCATCCAAAGCTCTCTTTTCAGCCAGGCCATTCTTCTTCTCCACCAGCTTGTCTTTCCACACATGGAGATGACTTGATCCTGCACCTTTGAGATTTCTTTCTTGAAGAATGTCCAGCCTTCATGGACTTCTTTGACATTCAGGACAGCCTCCCAAGGGACTCTGTCAACCAGGCTCAGAGTCAGGTATGGATCTGATGGGTCTTCCTATTTCTTTATTTATTATTCCCTGCAATTAGAAGGATAGAAGATAACACTGCTTGTGCTCCTCATCCCTTAACTAGTCATTCCAAGGCCTTGAAGCCTTGCATGATTGCCCTTAGTCTTCTTATGGTAACATCATCACTGC
>JANHFX010021339.1:0-10042 GCA_027560015.1 Chloroceryle amazona | reverse complement strand
TCCCTTAACTAGTCATTCCAAGGCCTTGAAGCCTTGCATGATTGCCCTTAGTCTTCTTATGGTAACATCATCACTGCCTACCTGAAAAATCACTGATGGATAGTAAATGTGAGGGTTGTATCATGGTAGGCATCTTTCTCTTCACATCTTTAACACATGCCCCAGGGATAGAGTAGAATTCCCTAAGTAGGTCTAGTTTGCATATAGAGCTTTCTCTTCCCTTCACAAAGGATTCTTTTATGATAATGACCATCTTTTTTTTCTTTATGGAAGCAGTTTTAATGCAGGATGTAGGCTGACTTAACTTCAGTGACACCTCAAGCTAGATGAACCATCCTTGGCATTGTTCAATTCCACCTGGAGAATCTTGCACCTATTATGCAAGGGCACCTGGAAGGGTGAAGTAGTCACAGTGGAGGTCCCACAGGAGTGCTCACTGCTGCCAGCAAGTCCTAGTGCAAGGGTAGGACACACTCAGCAACCTGGCACCTGTTTCGTGGCATGTTCCCACTGGAGAACTGCTCTGTCTGGAAAGCTGCATCAGCTGTGGTGGGTGTAGAGCTTAGAGAGGTCGTGGCTTTCTGCTGGGTGGATACCATTTCTCCCTGTTGTGATTCAGATCATCTTAGCTGCAAAAATCACAGCATTTTATCAGCTGTGGAAACAAATGCGGTCAGGAATGACTGAAAGTCCTCCAATCTCATCTCCTTAAAGACAAAGAACGGAGGAAGATAAGTGAGGCTTGAGGATGCCTGCCAATATAGCCTGCGTTCAACTCTGCATTTTATCCCCGCTCACTGCCCTGATTACATAAACATTGCTGTCCTGAGCCTGTTTCAGTTTCAATGTATATAATCAGATGTGAAATATGATGGGAGTCATTTCAGAACAAGCATGTATTCATTATGATGAACTGATACCAGAGGTCATCTGTTTTCATGCCACTCAAAGTTGAGGCTATTATCACTATGTAGCTGGTCTAGGTTCAGTACTGCTGGAGAGAGCCTGAAAAGCACTTTTCTTCTCAGCTAGCAGTGTTAAAAGAGGTGCTGTGAAAGGGTTTGAAGGCCAAGTCGTATATTTCAGGAAAGGTCTCCCTGGTTCATCCCCTTCTGTTGACTGCAGGAAGTTCTTTCTGATAGGGTATTAATATTAATATGCATCTTTCAGCTGTTTCTGCTTTTAATTAATTAACTCAAAGAGCAGCAAAGTCCAAAATCAATCTTAATGAAAGTTTTATAACTTAACCTTTCTCCAAGAGTAATCAAGGGTTTTTTTATCTTTACAGCTGATTTTTGCACTCTTGTCCAAAATCTTCAATGCAGAGATAATGCAGATGGGCAAGTCCTACTCCTACCTACTTTGTGTTGTGAAAAAGTAATATCTGAAGATGAGTTTGATCAGAACTCATCATGCTGTAGTTAGGGGAGGAGGTTCCCATTCTCAGAGGAGCTTTGTCCACCTGGGAGTAGAATGAGTTCCAGGCAGTGTGTCATGGGGAAGTAGGCTGCATTATGTTTTACCATATGATGAGGTACGTAAACCAATTGCTTTGGAAGGAGATAAATGAACATTTCTCCTCACTTCTAGACATTATTATCACAGTCACAAACATGCCACATTTACAATTTCTAAAGCTGTTTTATGTAATATTTAATGGTGGATATTTACTTAGAAAAAATTCCTTGTCTTTTAAACCAAAAAAAATTTATTTTCCTGCATGCTCAGTTTTAAATCAAGACTATATTTGAGTGTGACAGGTTCTGTCATTTAGCAAAGAAGGAATGAGACAAAAATTAGATGTAAATGATAAATTTAGGAACGGAAAGAAGTGTTGGTTTGAATGGAAGCATGGTAATGTTTGACATATTTTTACAAAGATCTGTGGTGCTTCTCTGCAACGTGAGCTTTTAATCTGAAGACAGAATATTTTCTGAAAACCAGTGTTTCCTTTCAGACATTATTTACTTTCATTTCTGTGAGATTTACTTGGAGCAGTTCTGTGGCCTCCATTGCCCAAGAGGCCCTAATGGTGTCTTTGGGCCAAAAATCTTATAAACCTATAATATACATATAAATACAACCAGAAGACCTCCAAGACTACCTAGTTATCCATGAGTCATTACCCAACAACTAACATGTCTGTTCCTGCCAAACTCCTGCTGCCAGCTATTATTTAAGCACACACACACACATATACACATGCATAAAAAGAATCTACTTAGCATGTTGATAGGCCCCAGGCTCCACAGCATAAATTTATGAGTTTCCTTCAGTCCCAGCTTTACATATGATGCTGAGTGAAGATATTCAGGATGACTGTAAATCTTTCATTACTTTTTGTGCTTAGTCAACTTAGTCTAGTTTTGCTGTGAAGCTTGAGTCTTAATTTCTCTGTGCCCAACTGGTTGCTTTTAATAGCACAGAAGTGTCTGCAACGACTGGACATTTTTATACAAACAAGTAATGCAAGTAAAGCGTTTGATTCAAGTAAAAGTTTCCATACATGCTGCTTAATCCAGACACCTTAAGGCTTTCCAAAGGAGTAATCTGGTACTGGTGGAGAATTAGCAAAGATACTACTTTTTTGGTTAAAGATTGTAAGTTAGCTCTGAAGTGACAGAAGCATTTACCAACTTTCTTGGTTGCAAGACAGGCAAAATAAAATTCGTTAAACAGGCTGCTACGTCTGCTATGCACCTAGACATTTGTAAAGATGATAGAAAAACTGTTTTATTTCCCTTTCTTAGTTTAGACATTCTGAGATGCAGTTAATACTGCATCTGTTTATTTCATTATGAACACTGAAATATGCACTGATCAGATAGCAGATCTATGAACTCTACACCAAAGGATGCTGTGGATGCTAAAATTTGGTATGGCTTCAAGAGGAAACGGGACAAATATGTGCCAGACAATCTACTGAGAATTATCAAATACTACCATACCTGACACAGGAAGATACCTAAACTCAAATTTTTGGAGACTGGGTATGAGGGGGAAGTATCATATAAGCTTAGCCTGCCTTTCTCTGCCTTCAGTGTTTGCTCTCAGGAACAGGATGATGCGCCAGAGTGACAGGACCCAGCTGGGCATTTCTCACGTTCTTATGTACAGTAGCATCACCATCTTTCAAAAATGCTTAGCAAGGCCCTGAAGGATCATGCAGGTGTTTCTTCCATAACTATCTGCACTTCTGTTGCAGGGGTATAAAACTGCAGTAAGTCACTGAAGAAAGTATTCAGTTGTAATATTTCCTTAGCATTCTTGCATTTGAAATATACAAAAGGAAGGCACATCACACTCTTCCCAGAATCACCTTTTTTCTTTCATAATCTCTATATCCAGAAATTCTTAGAGACAAAAGCATATCATTCATACTAGAGAGATGCTTCTTGGAAGAGCAAATGGCCTGTTGGAGAGTGCATTATTCATTCACCAGGGGACTATGTAAGTCTATCTCTCATCTTGCAGATAAAGCAGTCCCTACTGGCAATTCTGGGTACACAAAGGTACACACATTTTTTTGTGACAAAGAAATTCAGGCACAGAAGCCAGCATTCTGACAGAATATGATAGAAACATAATATCTTGGGCCTAACCTAATTAAAAAGAGGCATATTTGGTCTTGGAATTATTCCATGTGGCTCTCCAGAGAGCAAACTAGTTTATGAGATCTGACAGTTTCAAAACCCATATGTTTTCTTCCTCATTGATATGAATGATGGTGAAGGGAAGATATTCAGGTTTGGTAACAGACCTTTGATATGTGCTGATAAAAATAATGCAGACTAATCTAGACAGATGTATGTTTCTTCTTTTTCAGTGGTGAGAAAAAAGTTTTACTACGCAGCACAACATTTTGCCCTATCATGTGGTTCTTGACTGAGTTTTCAATGATACGGCATAGAGAAAATCATTCATGATCTTGTACATGTTGTTCCATGTGTCAGAAAGGTTAAAAAACAAGACAAGGCTAAGAGGCAGGGTTAGACTATCACTGCACTGCAATGTGTTTTCAAATGGAAAGGTGATTTCTGGAAACACCAACACTTTCAACTAGATTCTTATCTCCATTAGGTTACTAAAGGCCAAGTGCAAACCACTTTCCTCCCTGAGTGATGTTCCTGTGGTGAGCGTGTCTGGACTTGAAAAAAAAAGGCAGTGTCAAAGTTCTGATTTGATGAAATGAGCAATGGCCTCTATTGCGTTAAAAGAGCAATCACAATATTGTCTTTACATAGATCCTTCAGCACTGAAAAGGTTTAGTGATATTGGCAATGGAGGCGTCCTTTGCTATTTACAGAAGATTTCCGAAGCAGGCAATTCTTATGTTTGTTTACATGAAGAATACTTAGCTAGAGCTATTCCCTCTTTGAACAAATATTTACACTTGCAAGTAGCTTTACATGTGTGAAAAGTCTCATGTGTGATTTCAGCAGGGCTATCGACATGCTTGCAAAATTAGAGCCAGCTTTTGTGGGCTGTGAAAACTCTGTACCTTTTCTACCTATTTCTTAACTTGCTAAAAGTCTGCCTATGCACTCCAGTGTCTAAGCAAGCTCTAAAACTATCCGATATATATATACGCATATATTTTTATCCATTAAAACAGAAAATTTAGGTTGAGTTTATTTGGTTTAGAGTATCCGGGTTTGCATTTTTTCTGTTGTGTAGCTGATTGCTTATTATTAGAAATCACAGAAATAAACCAGTACTCAGATATGCAATTTAATGGTATTTATCACATGAAAGAAAACTCTTATTTTTTTCATGCTGTCACATAGAACAAGAAGACAATTTGTAGTGGCTGCCTTGCCATTCCATGGAATAATGTTCTCTGCGTCTGCACATTCCTGAATCTGGCAAACATCAGATGGATTTTTGACAAGAAGATAAAACAGACACTCTCATTCCACAGCAAATTCAAACAAAACATGCATTGCTGAAGTATTTGAAAAAGATCCATGAAAAATTCTTCTAAGTATGTTAAGAGTGAAATATATTCAACAAATGATTTCAGCTTCCATTGAGCAGCTTGAGTTCTGCCGGCCAGATGTAGAGAATGCATTTTCACCTGCAGAAAAAACATTCTGTATAACCAAAGGAAAAGACCAAACCATACCAAAACCAAACATAAACCACACAACAAAGCCAAACAAACAAACAAACAAAAACTAAGAAAAAACCCAAAACAAACAAGCAAACAAACAAACAAAAAAACCCACACAACAAAAAACAAGAGCACCCAAAGTAAACAGAAGAAAACCAATTGTGTTGTATTCACATGCATAGAGAATTTAAATGTCAAATCAGTAAGTTCCATGTAATTTCACTTTTTTTTCTTTAACTGATGTCAGGAAATGCTATACTGATTTTCTCACATCTATAGCAGCAACTGGATACATACTGACATTTTAATGTCAGACTGTACACCTTATGGCCTTGGCAGTTTCATTAACTCTTTGAAGAATTAAAGGAAGGAATTCAAATCTCCCTCTGCTGGACTAGCAGAAAACAACTACCTGATTACTTTAGCTGAATCTTCAGATTCCTCTGCATATTAAACTAGACACAGTTGTCACTGAAAATTAATCATAATACCTTGATGAGTTAAATAGTTTTAGGTTATGCTTAATTTTCATATACTAATCCACCATGTGTTGTTACTGTGAAACTGTGTAAGTCTGTCAAAGTTTTGTTTTGCTCGCTGATGACAAATCTTTACTAAATTGTTCCTGTGTGTGAAACTGCAGTGAAAGAACCTGAATGAGGTACACGAGGCCTAATTCATATCAGGTAATTATCTAGGGAATCATAGAATAACAGGTCTGAAAAAAGCCTCAGGAGGTCATTCATCTCCTTCCTTTGTCATGAGGTAGAATCAGCTATGTGTGTGCCATTTCAGGCCTCAATTATCTCTGAGTCTTAGATGTTGTTAAAGCTCTGTAGTTTTCACACTCCTCCCTGTCACTAAAGTATCTGGAGAATTATTTCTTTTCATTTGAGTGACTTCTAATAGAATCTTCAGATATTTTGGTGTCTGTCTTTTTTTTTTTTTTTTTTTCACTTCTTCCCCCCTCCAAGATCCCACCTTCCAAGAATACAAGAATGCAGAAAAAAAAAAGCAGCTTTACAACTGTAGGATAATAAGAAAGTTATTATTTAAGATAAACTCCTACTCACTGCAGTGACTGCCTGCTATTGTATCAGGATTCTGTGAGCAATTAATTCTGTAGTCCTCTCATATGCTGCCTTCACATCCTCACCCCCCAGACTGATGCTTCCCAGAATTTTACCTCTTCTTCATCAGCGTGTACTTCATCCCTTTACCCATTTTCTCTACATTTAACTGTGCGTTCACTAACTCTGTTACAGCCTTCTTGAAGTACAGGCACTGGAGCAGCCCAAAGTACTCAGGATGTAGAAGATGCCTTCTCTCTTTCTCTCAGTAATCTTCCTGATGCTGTCCAATGATGCTGTCCAACATTTGGTTGACTGTTTTGGCTGCCACTGAACATTGACGTGGTGCTTTTGGAGAACCACCATCAATGAGGCAATCAGGACTCCAAGTTGTCCTTCCTAAACTGTAACTGCCCGTAGATAAGGCAAGATTAATCCTGTAAACAATGTCTTCATGGATGTATCATGCTTCTAGATACTCAGACAAGGTCAGCGTGGTTGTAAAGAACAGCAGTGTGCACCAATTCATTTTTCTGTATATTCCAAATTATTTTTGTAGAAAGAGGAGTTCTAGACCTCCAAAATGTCTGAAAAATAATAATAATAATAATAAAAGATTTTTAAATAGTAAGAACATAATATTAAAAACAAATAAAAGCTGATAAAGTTTTTTGCTCCTTCTAAGAAAATGAATTGCATAACAGCAAGCACTGAAGCTGAAGAAGGAAATTAAAATGTCATGTTTTGTTCCATCAGCTTCTTTGCTTTGAGATTCTATTTTTCATATAAATGGTGACTCAATACGATTGCCAAAGCTCATGACAAGAGCCTGCGTTTTACTTCTTATTAACTTTATGGTTTATTTTTCAAGAAGAATTAGAAGTCTCAACTGTATTTTGTCTTTGAGCTAGGAAGAAGGCCAGGAAATCGAGCATTATTTGGAGAGTACCTTGTATGGTGTAGGTGTGGATAGTGCATCTGTTAGCCAGTGAATCATGCAATAGCATATTCCTTGGTTTTGATTTTGATGATTATTATGCCAAGATGAATCAAATGAATGTATCTATAAACAGGAAAGTTCACACTGTAATGTGACTTACTCAGTGGCTGAGTGGCAATGGAAGAGAAAGAGCATGGGGTGACTGCAGTCCTCGAACTACTCCCATGGCACAGAAGCGATATGCAGCTATTCAGGACATGTAAAAGTAGGTGATGAAACAAACAATATTCAAAGAGCTTGAGTACTCTCAATGGAATTCTCAACTCTGTGAAAGTTTAGTGTCTCAAAAAGAAAAAAAAAAAAAGAGAAAAAAAAGAAGAAGAAAAGAAAGATAAGATATTTTTGTGCGTTCAGTTTTGGAAACTGTTAAGCTTATAGATTATCTAAAATTAACCTTTTTTAAAGAAAAATATCTTAATAATGGAGGCAAGTTGTGAAAGAATAAATATCCATTAAACAAGCTTTTCAATAGAAATACTGCCTGTATTCAGCTACCCTTTTTTTAGCAGCTCATCTTACTTCCCTGGGATATAGTTATAGTTGGCAGAGTCTCATTCGGAACTTCAGTTCTATGTCAGAAAAATTCCAGCAGCTGCTCCCAAGATACAATAGAACTGAGCATACTACTGAGTTACTAGCATGATAGCAGTATTTTATTTTTTTTTTTTACCATCTCATCTACTATGTATTAAAAGCAGTTTCTCACTAAAGGAAGAACTCATCTAATGTTCAGTTAATTGACTGGACAGTCACTTAACTAATACGTACTTGGGTAAAAAAAAATAAATCAAAACCCAAACCAAAATAATACAAATATATGTCAAGGGACTCCATTAATAAGATCTAGTTGCATTCTTTCTTGTCTGAATTCTAAACTTTCATTACTCAGTTAGGACATACAGGCTTTGACCTTGGAGCATCATTTGTCTTCTAACTGGAGTAGATACAAAGTAACAGATCTACTTTTGATGTGAAGCTCTAGTTTGCAGGTTGATGCAAACACTTTATTCGAGGACAAGCTTTGGGGCAGGAAAGCTGTGCTTTATATTTTTATGTCTTAAAAAGCATTTATGTATATACACTCTATGTTGGGTATTGGAGCTAAATTTTGTTCAGATGACTACTACTGCTGCTTTTACGAAGTCCTGGATCAGCAAGCAGATGGAACCAAGCCTTCGTGGCTGCTCAACAGGTGTTGGCTTCTCAGAAACAGGAGAAAAACAATGATGATTTCAGCCTGAGAACTTTTAGCAGCTACTTTCAGTCTGAGTTGGGAGCTCATCATCATGAATGGCCCTTGTTGTCTCCCACAGCTAATAGTGGGAAGGTGGTTAAGAGTACATTATTGAACGGTCTTTCTGCTGTGATTTTCTTCCTGCTCTAGTAGTATCAGAGTGCTTGCCACAGTGAGCATGTTTCTGTGTGACTGAAGGTGAGCCTTTTTGCCCTCAGAACTTGAGCTGTTTGTGTAGAAGTTGTCTAATGCAGAATAGAGGTTTAGTGGCTGAAACAGGAAGACAGTGAAGCCTCTATCTCTAACAGGCAGGTAGAGCTTATTTTGCACAACGCCTCTTTTAATCCTCTGTAGATTGTGAATACCATTTGAGCTCAGGCAACTATGAATCACTCTCAGGCAGCAACTACCTGTCTCCCTTGACTTTTTGTAGCATTCAGCCTCATATTTTTAGATGCTGTGGCTTGCACCTAAGCTATCTAACTCTAGTAAATGGAAGATACAGTCTCTCAGCATACCCAAGGAGCACACAGCTTAGTGCCAGGACTGGGTTAGCTATGCAGCCTGTCAGGCTGGCATTACATTAATAGCAAATATTGTGCTTTTCAGATTTCACTTCCAAAAATAATAAGGCAAGAGTTGAAATTTTGCCTCAATTATAACTTTGCTACAAAACATGAGAGTTTATTGAAATGACGTTTACAGTTTTTTTAGGGGCTGAGATGAGAGAAATTATTTAGTTTCATTTTCCTTCTACGTAATGCTTCTCAACTTGAGAAAACAGTGCCTGTTCTAATCAGAAGCTGCAGGGAGAGGGTAAGGAGGTAAGAGATTTACGTGGCATTTTGTTAAGGACAGAGAATATCACAGGTTTGCCTTATTATTACCTTTCATAAGACTTTAATGTTGTTAAGAGAAACTGCTAACAATATGCACACTGTGCTTCTCATAGATGGATAGCAATAAAACCAGCAGGGAGTGGGGCTTTTTAAAATATTGTTCTTTCGTAAGACAGTTGGAGTGCAGTGGAATTTAAGATAAAATCTTTTACATGAGTAAATACACCACCATATTTACATGCTGTTAAAAGAAACATGCTTTATTTTGCATCATGTGTACCTTTCAAATTTCTCAAAATAAAAGCCCTTCAGTGCCAAACGTTGGGCTTCATCTGGCATGTTGCTGACTTGCATCCCCTGATGTTTCAACACATTTGTTAGACTGAAATGTTCTTCTGGCTGTTTGAGACTATGGGTTTGGATTTGGCAGGAGGGGCTTTCAACACCAAGTGGCAGAAGTTTTATCTACTGTCCTATTAATGATGAAGAAGCTGTTTCTAGCGGTACAGAAATGCTTGTTAGAAAGAGGCTTCCAGAATTAAGCAGCTGTCAGTTCAGTGGTTTTGTTTGTTTTGTGGATGGGTTTTGGATGCAGGGAGGTGTGTCTGTTTGATTTTTTGCTATTTTGTTTTTTTTGTCATTGTTGTTTGGGCTTGTTTTGTTTTGTTTTGTTACTATTGTTTTGGGGTTTTTATGTTTTGTTTTAATTAGAGCTTTTTTTTTATCTTGTAAATTCGTGAACTACCACTGATGGATGATTTCTAGTCAATTAGTTATGTAATGTTA
>JANHFX010021338.1:12959-38208 GCA_027560015.1 Chloroceryle amazona | reverse complement strand
GAGAGGAGACCTTATTGCTCTCTACAGCTGCCTGAAAGGAGGTCGTAGTGAGGCTGGTGTTGGTCTCTTCTCCCAAACTGCTGATGATAAAATGAGAGGAAATGGCCTCGAGTTGCATCAGGGGAGGTTTAGAGTGGATATTAGGAAGAAATTCTCCACTGAGAGAGTGGCTTGGCACTGGAACAGGCTGCCCAGGGAGGGGGGGGAGTTTCCATCCCTGGAGGGGTTTAAAAAATGAGTGGACATAGCACTTAAGGCTATGGTCCAATGGATGGATGGATGGATGGATAGATGTTAGGATGAAGGTTGGATTTGATGATCCTAGAGGTCCTTTCCAACCATAATGATTCTATGATTCCTTCTCAAAAAAAATGTTTACAGAAGTGGGCTATTTTTTTTCCATCACTGTCCCCACCACAGGGCTTCTCTCTCATCTTCCATACTGTCCCCAGCAAAACACACCTCCAAGCATCAGCAACTGCTCTGCCCTCCTCCTTCTGACCCTGTGAGGTTCACTCTAGCTCCTCACCAAAGGGAATTAGTCATTGCAAGATAGAGAGACGTGTTAGTTATAACTAGTTAAAAAAAATCCCAGAGAAAGGCACTGGTATCTATAAAGCCCAACAGTCCACAGTGTCTCACAGCACCCTGCCTTTCCCATTCATTTCCTGCTTTTCTGATTTTACAGTCTTTGCTTTAAGGGAAACTGTGAATACCACTTAGCACAGTAGTCTCTACCAGAGATAATTAGCAATTAACAGCTCTACTGACTCCTACCTGTGATCCTTAAAGGAGATTGAAAAGTTACACTTGGTGCAAAAGTTTTACCCCTACCGCTAAAACCTCACAGGACAAATAAGAATGAAAACCTAAACCAAAAGATTCCTATCCTGGGCACCTCCAGGGCAGCTGGCAGCCCTTGCTGTGCTGGCCACAGCCTCTTTTGCTTTCTACAAAGCTTCAGTTTATGGGAGTCTCAAAGTAATAATAAATGAATAAAATTTTAGAGAAAAATGCAGTTGGACAAACCCACAAAATTGGGTTGATCTTTAACTCATCTTTGGTATCTTCCACCGTCCTACGAAAGGATGCACAATTGTTTCCATCACTCGCACTGCACTAATACCAGCCCTGTCAAAATCCTGATTTGTGTGCACACCTCTTACACCTACCCCTTTTCCTCACACTACAACTGCTAACTTCACAAGCATTAAAAAGAAAGCAAAGTTATAGAAGCAAGCAGGAGAGAACAAGGTTTTTTGTTCTAATACAGAGGAAGTTTTAGCAAGCATGGTATCTGTGAAGGAGGCTCCAACTGTTGGGCTCAGAGACTGCTGGCGAACGCCAGCTGAGCTGGGAAAGCCACATGGAGCAGCACAGCTCAGCCCAGTCTTTGCACATTCCTGCAGAGCAGGCGTAACCAATTTTGGGTGAGCCAGAAGCAAACTCCCCCCTACATACAGCCTGCAGAAGTGTACTCTGGACTAGTCTCTCAGAAAGCAAGGATATTTCTCGGAGTTCTCCAGATGGCAGTTGCTTTCAAGGCAACCTTGCAGGGTGTACACTTGCAACCCGCTACCAATTTACCTCAGCCATCCAAATCTTCTTGGGAAGAAACTCTGTTTCCTTGCCAAGTCCAGCGGTGAGAAAACACGGGATCTATACCCCTAGAGCAGGCCAGTAAATTAGAAGAAAAATGACCACCACAGATACTTACCAGTATTGCTCCTACAGCAAGGCACTTAAGCCCAGCTGTAGATAAATCGATGTAGTCACAGGACTGTGTTTGCTCTGTGAAGACTGGCACAAAATAAGCTATGTATTTGGAAGGTGGAGTGAAAATAGCATAAACAACAGCTTTAGAAACCATGTGAGACAAGAGGTTTCAGAAGGAAGGCTTCCTCTCAAGGTGCACCATGGGAGTGAAATGGAAAGCCCTGGGAGCACCGCAGCAGAGCTTGGATGACTCTGCGCAGCCGATGCTTTCACTACAAACACTCCTGATTCTACTCCCCTCCTATGCCAAGAGCATCCAAACGTCCTGAAGTATGTCAAACTAAAGACAGACATGCCCCAAGCCTTCACCTGCAAGCACAGCTCTGAATGCCTTTTCTTCCAAGTGTGCTAATGATGGAGGTGGCAGATGAGAGCCAAGCGCACTCCTTTTGGCGAGATACGCCCTCCCCTATGCTAACTATAGAGAGAGTTCTTTTTCTGACAGCAAGCTAAGCAGGGATGATGAGAATGTCACAGCAAGAAGAATGTGTAGTACCAAGTTACTATTTTTATAACTGTTTTAACAATATTTTACACTATCCTCAGTATGGTTTATCTAAGCTATCACCCAAAGCCCCACCAGGCAGTACACAAAGGCCTCCAGAAGAAGAAATGGAGTAAGTTAAACACTGGAGAGTGGCAGCCTAGGCTCCAAATTCTTGTAGGTGGAGTTATAAACTCTCTATGAAAACAGTTTAATTTATTTTGAAGAGTACTGAAACTTATTCTTTGAAGTTTTGACTCTCAGAAGGTACCAGGACTGTTGCAATATTAGAAACAACATGCAGTTCTTCTACTCCTCCTCATTTGAACACTGCAATTAAAGAGATGAATAAAAGTTCTTCTAAATATTACAAAACAGAGCTGTGTGCTAGCCCAGATGCAGGCTGCCTCAGATACCACCACACCAGGGATTACAATGCCAGGTTGCATGCATAACACAGCGAGCTACTCCCAGGACCTCTGGAAGTAACTGTCAGGTACTATTTCCCCCCGTTTTGAACAGCAGATCTCTGGGGGAAATGCTGAATAGACAGCAACTTGTCTAAATATAAATCATCTCTCTCTTTTTCAGCTTTCTCTGAGCTTGGCATATCCAAGACCTCATCTCCTCTATTATGAAGACACCACAAAAAGCAAGCATTTGTGTGATTTCAGATACTGAAGTCAGGCAGGCATACGTGCATGTGTAAACATGTATACAACACAAAACTAAACACCTCCTAAAAATATAAACTCCTCATTCAGGGTTGTTTTTTTTTTGGAGAAGTTTAATCCTTGTTTCCTAGGTAACCCATCACCAGCCAAGACAAATTCTAGCCCCACTAATTTAGCATCCAAACAGAATAATGCCTTGTGCAGCTGCCTCTTTTGCTAACATATTATCAAGGGATCTGCTAAACATCTCTTGGCAATTGCCTCAGTTAACCTCAGAATGACTCACTTCAGTATCAATAGTTAAACGTTTCAAAAGTCATCAGGAGAATGTAGGAAATTGGGTTTGGACTTGATGATCTCCGGAGGCCCCTTCCAACCCCTACCATTCTATGGAATCGCACGCAGCTTTCTGCTCTTTTTTCCAGCTGCCTCTCTCCTCTGCCCAGTCTCTGCTACAGACACAAGAATGTCAGACATGTTTTCTTTAATTATCTGAACAAAGATGCTAATACCTCAAAATGACTGCACAATCTACCCCATTTCACAGGCCTTCCTTTCCAGTATCTGCTGTAAAGAATAACAGGGTAGGCTGGTGAACAAGAATCCTGTTCTGAAAAAAGGTTTGGTATTTCTGGATTTTTGTTCCATGAAAGAACAAAAGCAAGACTTTGGAAAACCTGGGGAAGGATAACAGAGAGACAAACATATCAATGGGATTTGGGGAATAAGTTCACGTTTTTAACATGTCTGATCTAAGGACCTCCTGCATTGGTCCTCCTGTGTCCTAAGGGAGCACTCGCTCATGAGGCTACTGCCCAGTCAGGTCAGGAAGCATCTCCTCTCAGCATAACTTCTGCACTTTCCAGGCAAACAATTTTGACCAAACAAATTCATTAAAATAACTGATGTGTTTGTGAAGCTGTGACCATTCACCAGTCACAACCCTTATCCCCAACAATCAATTCACAAATTTCTGCCAGTAGCAGCAGAAAAATCTCGACTTACAATTTTGCATTTGCTACCATAAGCACCATTTAAGCATACTGACATTTGTAAAGCTGCCCTATGGAAAATTATCCACTTTTTAAATTAAAAGTGTAGGTAGATGAAGCTGGGAATAATTTCTATCTCCATATGACTTTCTGTGAAAAGGGGGAAAAGAAGACTTCTGGTAGCAGGTTTTCCAGAAACCTACATGCCTACAGTGTCACAACCTTTAAACCAAACCTCATTCTATTTACAAGTCTGCACAGAGCCAAATGACTCTGTACGGTGACCAAACAGGAGGAATTTCCACACAAATGACTTCATTGCATTAGCAGGAAGAATTTACAGGGAGAGAGTCCAGTGCAGAGTTTCACTTGAGTGCTTGCAGACTGCCTTACCGATTACAGCACTTGTAACTGGAGGAGCCGAGCAAGACAGAGCTACCCTGAAACAGAATTTCCCTTTCAACTTTGCAGCTGTTTAGTTGGCCAGCAGATAAGTCCCTGCTTTGAGACGAGCAGAGCTTGTTACGCAAGATGTGCTTCTGAATGCCACAGTCTGAACACCTTGTGCCTGAAGGTTAATGCTCTACGGTCAATCTATCTTCCAGATCTGGAAAGAAAGGTTATGGTAGGAGGGTTCAGCGAGTTGCTCTCTCAAAGACTTCAGCAGTGACACAGGTATGCATTAACAGATAGCTCACACTTCCAGCAAAAGTTTAAGCCCTTCTCATTCCTCTCAAGCTGTAGCAGGACAACTGTTTAGCTCCCTGAACCCTTTCTCATTGAAGCCACAAAACGTGGGCTTTTGTTTTTCTTAAGATTTTATCCCCAGAAAAGAGGAAGCTTGCATTTAAAGCCAGATCTGTTTGCTCGCTCAGTTCAAAACGTAATCCCACAAACTGTTCTGTCAATACAGCTGAGGGAGTAAGAATGAGTGGGGGGAAACAAGAGGATCAGGAATATCTTAGGTTAACATTACTGCCAAACATCCTGGCACCCAGCCACTGCTGGAGGCAAACGAATTTGGCTGTTATGCCCCTTTATAAATATAATTAGTTTTTAAAAGGACAACAAAAAGATCTCCACACCGGAACAGGCAGAAGACAGTTCAGTGGTAGTGTTGACAAGTGAAATTACTTTATCACCACAGGGTACAGTTCTTCTTTTCCTAGCTGAGTGGTACAGGAATTTGCCCTCCATTGCTGTGTCCGTCACACATCCCATACTCAGGAGGGCAGGAGACATGGAGAATGGTGATAGGTGAAGAATGAGCTGCCAAACAATAGCTCTATCCCAAAATTCCTCATTAAGCGTCTGTGTTCTTCGGTGTCAAAATGGAATCATAGAATCATTTAGGTTGGAAAAAACCTTTTAAGATCATCGAGTCCAAAAGTAAACCTAACACTGCCAAGTCAACCATTAAACCATGTTCCTAGGTGCCACATCTAAATGTCTTAAATACTGTCAGGGTTGGTGACTTAGCTTCCCTGGGCAGCCTGTTCCAATGCTCGATAACCCTTTCAGTTAACCATTTTTTCCTAATCTCCAATTTAAGCCTCCCCTGATGCAACTTGAGGCTGTTGCCTCTCATCCTATCACTTGTTACCTCAGAAAACTAAATTTCTTCAAAGACTGAGCGGTTCTTTGACATCTACTGTACACAGAAATTTAATGAGGAACTTGTGGATAAGACTATTTTAAGCTATTTTGATATTAATTCTGCTCCATTCCCAGCGTGCACAGTTACTTGGTCTTCTCCTAAAACCTACTCGCAGCAGGGGGTGAAGAAAGGCACAAAGGAGTAAACAGCATCTCTGAAGGCACAGTGAAAAATTTAAGGCAAAAGAGAGTTTCTGAAATAACTGCTCCTGATTTTCACATGCCAAGGGGTGCAAAGACAAGAAAGGGCAGGGGTGTAAAACCTTAACGTAAGCAAAGAGTCACTCCGAGTTTTTGGTGGTTTCTATAAATGGACAAAATGCAATGGGGGTGAGAGGAAGAAAAGCATTTCAAGACCATCGACTGTTTCTGTCCAAAGGTTACACAGAAACTGGAGATGGGGGGACACGACACTTACCTAGCAACAGCTGCACAGTTTGTGGTGTTTAGAAAGCAACCTATTACAGTGTCACTTTACGGAAGGAGGGGGTGACAACATTTTTATTCTCACAAATAGTAGACTTCACACTTAGCAGATTAACTACGCACACACAAATGCAGCGAGCTTGCAAAGCCTAGTGAGGTGTGTATAAAACCCAAAGCAGTCTGTGCATTTCAGAAACAACAGTACTGGTCCTGCTTTTGATGGGAAAAAACCTCCTGAAACTCATCTAGGCCTCCAGTGAAGACACAGTGATATTCTCAATTTTCAAAATGTTGTCTCTCCCAAGTTCTCATCAGGCTTTTGAATTTCAAAGAGTGATAGTAAAAAAGAGCTTTCAACAGCTTATTAAAAATGAAAAATGTTTCCCTGAAATACTGAGGATCTGTCTTCCTTTTTCTAGTTTCTCTGTCTCTATGGAATCATCCAGGATGAACTAGACCTGGGCTTTTTTTTGATGTACAGCTAAAAGTAGATCTCCCAGAACTGAACTCTGTGGTCTGGATTTCTGCCCCTACCCATAGGAGGAAACACAGGATCCCAGTGCAGTAGATGTAACACGTACTGATCACAGAGCACAGCAAAGAGAACGCAGGGCACACAAGAAATGCATACGAGGTCCGTAACTTCAGGATAGCGGTGGTACAGCTCCCTCCTCGAGGGGGGAAACAGGCTGATTAGTGGCAATCTGGGTGTCTGGAGAGAGACTGCAAACACCCCAACCCTCACCATAAATTCATGGCTCACCAGAACATGACCCCTTTTCTGCTTGTTGAGTCCAGAGGGTACAGCGAACAGCGCCTCATGAATAGCTAAGCTACATCCTTTCTTCCCCAGCCTTGCTCACTACTGTATCATCTCCTCGTGCCGACAGAAACTGCATTTAATTCTTCTAGTAACAACACGAAATAAACTTTTGAGGTTAAAAACATTTACTTTGAGAAATAAAGAAAACGAACATTTTAAAATGAGATTCTGCACCACTGCTAATGGGCCCTGTTTGCCAATCTATTCATAGAATTTAAATCGCTGAGCATCCTCTTGTAGCTTTAACAAGGCAAACACTAAATTCAAAGCATTACTGGCTGAGGCGCTGGAACCAGAGCTCAGAAACCTTCATCTGCTTCTGCAAGAACAATTTTTTATTCTGCAGTTTAGCTTAATAAAGGATCTGACTTATTCAAACAATAGGAAACTGATTGGGAGCTGAGCAATACCTGCTTTGTTCTGTGTCGCTGAATAGCGACTGAGGGTGTAAAAGGATGAGATGACCCCTCCCAAAACCAAGTAAATTAATTTTATTAACTATCTAAAGATAATACCTGCCTTATTTGGTAGTGGTGGTTTTTTTAATCAGGTTCCCACAAACTGGAGCTTCAGTACAAACAGTGAAATTTATTTACATTTTTCAAATTTAAGTTATTCCACATTTCTCTTTGAAATCAATTTTCAACCGAAACACCTCGATATGAGTTACAAGAAAAAGTAATCTTCTCTAATAAATGACTACTGAATGTATTTTTAACATGACCAAAAAAGGGATCCCATATTATTCTGCATCATTACTAGAATGTATAGGCAATCACATTTTCTTCTTCAGCACAAAACTACACCAGCTTAATAACTGTACTGCTACACCCATCCCCATGCGAACCAAGCATTCTTCAGTGAAGTAAATAAAGGATACAAAACAATTTATTTTATTCCCTTTTCTCTGGGTTAATAATTTAAACGAGGATTTGCAAAGCAGTTCCAAACCCAACCACCGCCACAAAGAAAGAGAAAAGAATTCTTTCACACTATCAGACTTCCTCATCACAGCTTCCATGAACTTGTCTTTGGAAGCCAAAGGGAGATGACTTCAGCCTTGAAAGAACGACTGTTTGTGGAACAAGAGTCTTAAGTGCATTCAGGAACCGATACAGCTTGGAAAAAGAAAAGTATTTCCACCTTAATGCTGCCTCTGCCTTGGCACAATGTCCGGTACAAGCCTCCGGCAGCGTGGGCTGCAGGCTGGAAGGCAGCTGTCAGCCTCCGCTGCGGGACACGCTGCACTGTCCCAGCGCTGCCCGGCGTAGCCACCCCTCTGCAAGGGTCTGCTGGGGTGCAACAGAGCAGGAGTGCCTAGATATTAACTTCTATACACAGGCCAAGTCTCCCATCGAACAGCCCCACACAAACCACCAAGCCCCCTGCTGTTTTCCAACAGTGCCCCTCTCCCCAGTACACAGGAGCAGAACCAGCAAATAACGGTAAACAAATTTATTCTCTTCAGAATCTGAAGTCATTCTTTGGGCACTCGTTGACTGCCAAACCTCAGAAGCGATCGTTTGGCATTCCCACCAGAGGGGTGTTTGGTTTGGGTTTTGTTCTTCAGCGTGCCTTGGGCCTGCAAGTTCATAAAGAATGACTCAAAAAAATAAACATAAAGGCATCTGTGAACTTACTGTTGCAAAGGAAAATAAGTAAAACTTCGTAAGGCAGGGGGAAGATTTCCAGGAGGCAGTGCTGATCTCAAAACCACAGAGGGCCACACTCATCCCACCAGACCTGAGAGAGCTTGAGCCCACCACACTAGCCTGAGCTAGGGATTCAGATCCTCTGCAGCCCAGGGAGACCAGCCTGCCTTTGGCTCCTGAGAATGACGCACGAGCCAAGAGTAGAACTCAATAGGATGCCGCATACTTTTTATAGGCAACACTGAGATTTCCGATGTTTCTCCTTTCCCAGGCAGGAGGAATCACGCTCTTTCAGATATGCACATTCAAAGGCAGGGAACCTCAGCAGCTGAACAGCCTACGAGCGAGTGTGCTTTGGTCAGGCACCCACTGGGCCCCTCTTTCCTGCATGCAGCCTGGCTTCCTCATGGACCACCAGAGCTGCATTGCTCAGACCGAGTCACCTGTGCAGCAGGAACCTCCACCTCGGCCTCTCCTATCGCACATGAGCCATGACGCTGGCCTACAGCCCATGTAACTGGCCTGATTCAGGCTCCAGGCATTCCAGAGTGCAGCCAGGCACAGACCGAATGAGGGGCGAAGGCAGAAGAGCTGATGGCATACATCCTTTCTGTGATGGCCAGGGGGTATCAAGAGCATACAGGAAAGCAGGAGCACCCGAGTCCTTGCCCTGATTCATCCTTGCGTGGCACTCCCACAGGACACGGATACAGAGCACCCAGGTTCCGCTGCTCGGTCTTCCTGCTCCGGATCTGGGACATAAACCAGAATTTCCAGGGTCATCTCCCAAAAGCAGACAGCCCAGGGAGACTGGCTAACTGGAGTGCAGCAAAGCTCGCTCTTCTTTCTCACTGGATATGGCCATCCAGTGCTTGAAAAAACTTCTCCAATAAATGTATCTGTGGTGCATTAGTGCTTGCAGAGTGGGAGCTGGAGTGGAGGGAAGGTGGGTCCTTTCAGTAAAATAAATCTATCCCTAATTGTTTTCACTCGAGGACGGTCAGTGTAGTGCATTACAGGTTAATTGCGTGACATCTGCATCTAAATAAAAAAGGGTTTAT
The DNA here is from genome assembly GCA_027560015.1 of Chloroceryle amazona. Lineage (NCBI taxonomy): Eukaryota > Metazoa > Chordata > Aves > Coraciiformes > Cerylidae > Chloroceryle > Chloroceryle amazona. The sequence continues at coordinate 28,664 of JANHFX010021338.1, read as the reverse complement.
TTTGTTTTCTCTTAATACAGCAAGGAAAATGGCAAAGCTCTGGTGCTTCAGTGATAAGTGCCTTTCAATATCCAGCATGAGGAAATGTCTTGCAAACATGGCATTTGTTATAAATAAGAGCTTTAGAAATGCAGACTTATTAAATATGTTCCCTATTTCTAGCTTAGTAAAAACTCATCATTTCATACTCATAGTGCACTTCAAATAAAAGAAAATTAATAAAACACGAGGGTGGTGAGACACAGGAACAGGTTGCCCAAAGAAGTTGTGGACACCTCATCCCTGGAAGTGTTTAAGCCCAGGCTGGATGAGGCTCTGAGCAACCTGCTCTAGTGGGAGGTGTCCCTGCCATGGCAGGGGGTTGGAACTGGATGGTATTTAAAGGTCCCTTCCAGCTCAAGCCATTCTATGATAAAATGTAGTGGAAAAATAAACCAGGTTGTACCTTGAGCATCACTGCCACATATCATTCACAGAGCATATTATGTCAGTTCAGCCATCCTGCTGTCACACCAGCCCCTTGGAACACCATTTTAATTGGGACCAAGTGAGAGCTGCCACCCAGCTCAGCACTTCAAAGTATTAGACTTTAGGTCACCTCTTTGTTCATCCTCCCACGCCCTATACTGCAGTGGGTATGGTTATCTCAGTAGGCTCATTTCCAACAGACTGAGACAAACTGTAAACAGAAGCATAAGTCCTGAACAAATGATGCCCACAGGGCCTCAACATGTGAAACAAGCAGCTTTCCAGAGTGACAGCATGTCTGTCTTTCATACGGAGTCCACATGCAGGAGTCAGCAGCAGAAAGCGAGCGCAAGCTGTGGCCCCATCTCCTGTGCAGGAGGTAACTCTTGCTGTGTCGATGGTGCTGATGTGCTCACGCGCTGAACTGCTGATTCTACAGCACTCAGATAAATGCAGAGATAACAGTATGTAAAAATACAAGAAATCTACAAAATGTGGATGTGCCAGGATCTATAACGAGATCCTAAGAATGTGCTGCAGCCAGAATTTTTTTCCCTAGCAAGCTGTCCAGACAATCCATTACATCTGAGCAGGCAGTGCTGGGCAACGGGGCTTCCTGTGTCATCCAGTGTTCCAAACCACTTCAGGGGAGGGGAGAGCCATCCATGCATCTCTGCTAACAACTAAAACCACCTCAGCTTGAAACTTTATTCTGACGTCCGTGGGGAGTTACCCTTTAAATGTTTCATTACTTACACCTTTTGCACGGAACTGGCAACATGGCCATCATCTAGAAAACTGCTTCTCTTCTCTCCTCTCCTGTTTTGCCTACAGAAAGATATCAGACAAGCAGCAAAGTCGTACGTCACAATGAAAGCTGGACAATAATTAAACTTAGGTCTTGCCTTCTTGCATGAATGCTTCTTTCCTGTGCTTTCAATGGCAAGGTCTGCCCCCTCCAGCTCCTGAGCCCTGCTAGCAAAGTGGAGGGACTAAAGCAGTTCCCACAGAACCAGAAGGTAGGAGTTTGGGAGCACCTAAATTGATGGATCTACACAAATCATGGGACACAGATGGGAAGCAACTGAGGGTGTTAACAGTGCAGGCTGATGTCTTTGCAAGGCTGCTCTATCACCTCTGAAAGGTCATGGTGATTGGGAGAGGTTTTCTGTGACTGGGGACAGGAGGAGAAAAGAAAAAATAAATAAAAACATTAGGGCTATTCAGTGAACTACCCACCAGTCAGCCTAACCCTCGTCCCTGGGATGATTAGGGAAGAAGTCCTCATGGAACTCATTTCGAAGCACATGAAGGACAAGAAGGCAACTAGGAGCAGCCAGCGTGGATTTACCAAGGGCAAACTGAATCTGACCAAACTGACTGTCTCCTGTTATGAGGTGACTGGCTTTAGGGACACGCAGAGAGCAGCACACATTGTTTCCAGTACCTTTAGCAAGGCTCTTGACCGTGTCCTACAGTATCTTTATTTACAAAATACCAACTGGTAAGTGGACAATAGAAAGGGTAGAAAATTGGTTCAAAGAATTTTTCCTCTCAAATGAAAAATGTACAATTTATGAGCAGTTAGAAGGCAACCCACAGTGATCAGTACCAGAGCCTACACTCGTCAGCATCTTTTATTAACACCCTGGATGATGGTAAATTCATGAATGATACCAAATCAGGGTGAGCATGTGATAAACCAAGGGACAGCACTGCTATTCAAAGGGATCTTAGTCTGGGTTGCAGGAATACTGCAAATGAAGTTCAGGATTATGGCACAGTGGGGAAGGAGTAACCACACACCACAGTATGACAGCAGGGAACTGGCTCACTGGAGACTAGTGGAGGGCAGACTGGCAGCGGTTTGAGCACAAGGCAGTGGTGCTCAAATTTGCCTCGTGGCAAAGGCAGCCAGTTAACTTACTGGGCTGTACAGTTGGGCAAGTGTGTGGGCAGCAGGTGGAGGGACATGGTTATGCCTTTCTGGTCAACACCTGCAACACTGTACCTGGAATATTATGTTCTGTCTGGGTCTTCAAGTACATGACAAACATTCTCCTACCAGAATGAGCCCAGTGATGTGCCACCGAGATGATTAAAGGCCTGAGGTACATGGTGTACATGAAGAGGCTAAAAGAATCGAGTTTGTTCAGCTTCAAGAGAAGGCTTTTTTCTGCCTCCAGCTATCTAAGAGCATAGAGAAGACAGAGGCAGGCTCCTCTTGAAGATGCATGATGACAGGACAGAAGAGAGCAGACATGAGCTATAAGAAGGGAAATTCCAGTTACATGGAAGAAAAACTTTATCAACATGAAGATGATCAGACACCGGCACAGGTGATGGAAAGGTTGTGGAATCTGCATCTCTGGAGATACAACTCACTTGGACAAGACCCTGAGCAACCTCATCGAACCAGACCTGTTTCAAGCAGAGAACTGGACCAAATGACCCCAGAGGTCCCTTCCAAGCCAAATTATTCTGTGACCCTGTTTAAAGAATAAATCTCCCTATTCAGACCTATACATGACCAAGTACACAACAGCATGCAACACGCCCAAGAAGCAGGCAACTGCAAAAGCTTCTCCAAAAGCTTCTATCTACCAAACTCAAGCAGCAGCTTTGCTGCTTACATACTCCCTGAGCTGCAGGATGGGCTGACAAATCAGTTGTATTTAACATTTAGATGTTTCACTGCTGATGTTGATAAGGCACCTAGTTATCCTGACTCCCACCACCAAGGAAAGGATTTATTTTTTTTCAAAGTGGCTACATATTCACTATCGCTAAGAAAGACGAGAGTCCTCAGCCAGGTTCCAGTTGAGGGGCTCAGCAGGCTTTGGAACCCCAAGAGCACCCTCCTGCGGCTGGCTGCTGCCATGAGCTCCCCTTCCCCCAGGCCCATCACACGCAGCACAAGCAACATTCCCAATTCATCCACAGCTTTACCTCCCCGCCACGCGACTGGCTAGAAACGGACTCGTGGAGATGCCACCTTCAGCACAAGACCGTGCGTGACCGGGACTGCACCCGCAGGCAGAGCTTCATGTACCACCCCTCTTTTCTCCCACGTTTAAAGGAAACCTTTCCCTCCATCTGAGATAAGCCCATCCCTTCTTGGGTACAGATAAGGATTTTTTTTTTCCCTGCACATCTTTTTCTTTTTCTTTTAAGTAAAATGAAGCTGAGAGTACATCAGCTGCACAACTGGTTCCCAGGCTCCCTGACCTACTCCAGTGTAACAAAGGAGCAGCCTCTGCATGGTACCAGCCTCACACCTCACCTACCCCGCAGCCGTGCCCGCCGGCTCATCTCCCTTCTCCTCCTAGCAGAACAGGCAGGGGCCTTTTCACGGGCTACATTCAACCCTGCAGATCCATTTTAAACCGAAACCACGAGCACTACAAGTAAATAAAAAGACTGCTCTGCTTCCCTGTCCCTGTTGAAGGCGTTGGAAAGCAGTAGCGAGGCCGGTACACAAGGAGGGTCAGAAAGCCCATAACTGGGGTCTGAACATGCTGCTCTACCATCAAAAAACATCCTGCTGAAACCATTCTGACGCAGGAGATTTTCTACAAGTCTCTGGCTGTTTCCCCTGCTGCCTGGAAGACAAAAACTTAAAAGGAGCTCAGTAATAATTTTTTATGGGGTAGCCCCAAAAACATAACACTCTCCCTGCCCTGAGCACTAGTAAACACATTTAACACCTTCTTCTCAAGCCCCTGGTTTAGGGATGGAGAAGATGTAGAGTTTGATTACCAGCAGTGACAGGAGACAAATGAATTAACGTCTGATGCCAAACACTACAGACATAATACAGCTGGCAAAATGATAGTGCACTGCTGATGTAAGTGTCCTTAGTTGGCTAATACCTACGTATCCTGTGCTGAAGTGGAGATGCGAGTCAAAGGAACAGAAGGACTGCCTTTTCATGGGGCTGTCTCACAGTAAACCCTCGGGTGAATAGTTTATTATTTACACTGGTTTTGATTGAAAGATCCCTCTGCAGGACAGCTGGTCCAGGCTCCTGTTCAAAACTACACTGTTAAAATTTAAAAGTGGAGGACATTTCACTTTGCCAGGTGGTACTTTGGACCTTCCAGACCAAAACTGAGTAGATTTTTAAACTATGATGATGAACCAGTTTGACTACAAGTTACTGCGTGCACTGCAATAAAATATAAGCAAAATGTTATTGTTCACATTATGCATGAGATAAGAACAATCCCTTCAGTCCTTAAGGCTTTGGAGGTTTCAGTTTAAGAACCAAAAGAAATTTCAGGTGGCAGCTCCATTTTCTCAAGCCTTTTGAAAAACCACTTTTTACAATGACCCTTCCAGTACAGCCTTCAAAGTCCAGGGATGCTACTGAGACTGTAAATGTAAAATATTTCATTCAGTGTATCAAATGGTCTGGTGGAAAAATTGTGGCTAATATGAAACAACCACTGTACACCAACTCCCACATAAAACCTCAAAGGAGGGAAACATTACCGGCCAGATAAGGTTTTCATTGTCCAAGATGCCATCTCCGAGTGGAAGCCTTGAGGAAGACATTTCTTCTGTCAAGTTGCCAAATTACAAGCCTAGAAACTACAGTTCATCCGTGGTTATCAGAAAACACGGATACTCTAGAAGTGCCAGCTTCATTGTGTACTAAAATTACTTCCTGAAATGCAACTCACCCATCCACATTCCACAGTGTTATCTCATTCTCCATCCCACAGGGGACAATGACCTGACAAGTGGCAAATATTCTTCTCACTTAACTGGTCTGACTGATAAACAAGTAAACCTTGGGAAGAAGCAGCTTCCAAACTGAACAGAGCTTGCGGCTCCCTGCTTCTGTGTCAGACCTGCACACGAGCTTGCATGGCTGAAAACAATTTTTCTCCTAGTCTGTTAAAGGAAGTCACCTCTCTGCCTACCAATCTTAGTCCCATTTTAAAAGAAGATAAAATATGTAAATTCCAATCCAAAGCCTGAAATCAGCAAGAACCTGTTCAACCATCACTGTGCTAACAAAATTCTGGAAAAGGGATTAAGCGCTACCACCCAAACAAGATCCCTCTCCTCCACAAACTATGCTGCCCGCACAAAGAAAACAGCAGGTGGGCAGTGGAAGAGCTGTTTACCTGGCAGATACATGTCATTCCACTTTCAGGTGACAGCTAGACCCGGCAAGTATTCAGCATGAACTGTGCTAAGAACGTGAGAAGAAGGACCCATGTGCTAGGCAGGCTCTCCACAGACCACACGTGATAGAGGCCTAATAAACCAGAAAGCAGAAACACCACGAGTCCTTTGCACTGCTTGGTCACTAGAAAGAACCAACACATTTTTGGGGATATAAATCACCATTCCATCACCCTACCTTTCTGCAAGAGGAAGTTCAAGATAAATCATTTGGATGTCTGAAAACTGGCTACTCAGTTAAATACCAGATACTGGTATTTAATCCCTCCAGACAAATGGCCTTCACACAGGTTTTAATTGTGGGGAAATAATGGAAGATAGGTGAGGAGGACTGTAAAACGCTCAGGTGACTTGCTGCTGGAGTACAGAACACCACCTATAGCATACCAATCACTGAGTCTTTGTGTGTTTGACAAGTAGAACATCCACCTGTGTGTAGACAGCACTGGCCTGAAACAGACTTCGAGGCACCCCATCAAGCATGCTTGAGATTCCTGCCGAGTGGTAAACCCTGCCTGTGTGAATCCTGAAGAAAGAGGTGAAAACAGCAGGTTCAGTTGTTCTCTAGCACAGGCCGAGCTCCGTGGTGCCCGCGTCCCCGCTGGCGTGCCACCGCCCGGGTGCTGTTGGCAAGGCAGCAAAAACATTTCCTCTTTGCACTGCAACCGTGGTTTTGTGGTTGTTCCTGCACCCTTCCCACGCCAGCTCACGCATCCATCAAGTGATCACGAGAAGTGCGAGCAGAGTGCTCAGAACGAAGGGGAGCTGTAGCATTTGTGCTCCCAAGTAACTGTTTGCCACGGGGGAGCCCTGCTCTCCCTGTCAAAGGGAAGCAGTGAATTAATTCCTTATTTTGCTTTGCTGTATGCATGGCTTTTGCTTTACCTATTAAAATGTCTTCATCTCAATCTATGAGTTTTCTCACACTTACCCCCCTGATTCTGCCCTCCATGCCCCTGGGGGGTGTGAGTGAGTGAGGGGCTGCCCTGTCCACCAGGGTAAGCCCACAACACAGGAGGGTATCCCCTGGGGCTTTACTACAACTACTGATGTTATGGCTGCAGTTCAAGAATGGAGCAGGATCTCTAAAATCAGCTCAAAACATGGAAGCTAGTGCCTCACATGTGATGTATCACTCACACAGGTAGTCATTCCCTCTCCCTTCTCTTGCCAAGTTCATTCATGTCTCCCATGAAAAGAAACAGCTGGTGGTAACCTTTACTCTCATCACTTTTGTCTCCTATAAACCTGCTACACATCATGCGTTCCCAGTGACCTGCCCACCCAGATCCCTCACCACAGCATCTGCCAGTCTGTGGACAGGTTTATCACAAGTCTCCCTCTCCCCTTGTGCTCCACCAAATGGTCACATGGCCCAGTTGCCTCCAGCATGGGGAAATCAGGGAATAAAGAAAAGCCAATACTGATTGCACCGTGGCCAGGAACGCACACGTCCCACCATGGAACAAGCATGCAGGCCTGCAGCAAATATACTGGCCTCACCCTGCCACCTCACTGGGGGGTGTTCTGGGTCCCTCATGTTCAGAAAACTGCAAGCTACCAGAGGCAGGGATCACAGTGGCAGAGGAGCCTCAACAATCAGTATTTGAGCTCCTTCTCCCAGCTGCCTCTTCTAAAAGGAAAATGCCCCTCTGGACTAGAGAATTTAAGCAGATAAACTTACTCTTTCCTTTTATATCCTGGTTGGAGTTAGAACAGAATTCTGTTCAGTCATTTTACTTTTCAGCTCAGGCTCTCCTAGGTGCCTGCACTTGCTGAGGTTAACGGCAGATTTCTGCAGACAGTGTCTGTTCCTAAAAGTGGTAACACTCCCTGTGTAGAGTCACTACCAGGGCCTGGTGTGCAAAAAGACTCTTGCTTATACTTGCTCCCATGGAGACCAAGGTCTTGTGTACTACCCTGGGGGTGCAGGAAGAGGTGGCACCTGCGGGGAGGAGCGGCCAGGACAGGTGACCTCAAACTCACCAGTGAGGGATTCCAGCCCATATACATCATATTCTGGATAGAGCTGAGGGATCAGGAGGGTCAAATTCTCTTCTTCAGTGGCCATCATCTGAGAAGGACTCTGTGTGTTCTGCTTTCGATCCCAATCTGCGTGTTCCCGAATCAGGTTCCTGTCCACTGCTGAGTCCAGGCTGAGATGTTCCCAGTGTCTGCTCCACAGCATCAGGGGTGACTGGATTTGTACATATTTCATTTTATTATTAGTTTCATTAAAGCTGCTTTAGTTTTCTTTTCCAATCCGTAAGTCTCTCCCCTTTATTTCCTTTCTCCTCCTCTTGGGGAAGGAAGAGGGGTTAATAGAGAGCATCTGTCAGTCATCTAGAAACTGGCCCAGCCCTAACCTTTGACATTTTATAACTTCTGAACTTCTTATAACTAAACAAGCCTGAAAAAAGGTGTCACCTCCAACTTCCAACACTTTTCAACAGGATTAAAAAGGCCACAGCACAACTTTTCACCCAAGGCCCATTAGCCTGAGGAGCTGAAGAAAGATTTACAGTAAAAGGAACATCAAAGCTTGAAAGAGAGTACCTACTGAGAAACATAACACTGGCCCCAGAAAACAGACTGACCTAAATCCATTTTTTCCTCAAGTTTTCTGAAAGAAAAAGTAATTTAGTATTGATTTTGCAGTGACTCACAAAACATAAATTCCTCATGAAAATAAAAGAAATGAAACTTTTTAATGAAACCATTCCCCCTCAACTGCATCTATACTTAAAAAAAAAAAATTATCTATTTAGTATGCAAGCTCCTTAAAAAAAAATAAGAGTGTTCAGTGTGGACTGTATTATTCTGAAATGCCTGAATACTAATTTAGACCTCCAGCACAGACACATACCTTGATAGATAATTATTTCACAGGCTTTTGTTTCTTTCCTCTGCAACATCAACTAAGAAACCAAAATTATGTATTAAAAAAACCCTCAAAGATTCTGTCACTTTCAACCTAAGTATTTACTTTTACCAAATTGAAATTACCACTTCATCTTTAGAATCTCCATTTCTGATTTTCTTTTGTCTCCTGAGAAGGTCTAAATATTGACACACATGAAGATGAAGGGAAATAACTTCCTACCACTCACAGAACTACAGCCAAAGTGCTGATGCAGCCAGATACCTTTTCCTCAGGCAAAGCAGACTTGAATTCCTAAACAACTAGAACTCCATTAATAAACAGACCCCAGAAAAAGGTTTTGGAATCCTCATTTCACACAGAAACACTGTTCTAATCCTGTCTCCTGGACACCCTCCCCAAAAGATCAACAAAAGCACTCTGCAATTAGTCTAAGAAGGATACATCCAGTCCTGAGGAGGAGTGATCTAAACCCCTCCACGTCCATGCGCAGTTATGCACAGACAGAGGTGGTGGCAGTTACATCCCAGTAACAACTCTGCTTTTGTTAGGTATTTAACTGCACAGCAGCTTTACAGGGAACTCAGTTGCTAGAGAGCACGGGGTAAGTGCCAAAGTGCTGCCCACAACCGGCCAAGGAAAACCATCTCTGCTCTATCTTCAGCTGGACACAGCAGCACATTGTGCTTGCTATTTACAGGTCACCCGTGGAAAATCCCAGCGCACGCCTGCACGTTTGCAAGCCAGGCACCCCTGCTGACCCCAAACACACCAAACACTGAACAGAGGGAGCCAGAGAGACGATGAACTCAAGTTTACAGCCTTCATGGCACAGGTAATGTATTAGTGCTGTTCTAGAGTAGGCCAACACTTAATTTATCACAGGCCAGCGTGATAATCATTTATCACTGAGTTAAGTGAAGAGTGAGGACAAAAGAGGAGGTGACAGTGAGTTATCTATGGACTGTCACACTGCCAGTGGAAATCACGTAGCAGATACTGCACCTGCTTAATTCACATTACTGTTTTCTCTTATTAATATAACCCTTGTTATCTACCAGAAGTGTCCTTCAAAATGTTTAAACAGCTTCTTGGAAAAAATTGAAAAAAAAATAATCAAACATGTCACCTTCACTTGCCCACCCCACCAATGCGACCGCTTCAAAAGACACGGCCGATTTGGAGCGATGCCTTGGTTAGTGGTTTGTTGCTTCTGCCCCAACGATCTCCAGCATTCATGGGACTCAAAATATCCACGTAGGAAACTCGTATTTTAGTGTAACAGAGGAAGACATTTATCCACCTTTGCTGTAAACCATCTCATACATACTTGCATTAGAAAACAAAGGGAATAAAGCATCATTCCTGCAGAACTAGAGCTACTCGATCCTTTTTAATACTTTGCCTAGAAAAGGAGGGGTATAGTTTTATTTCTGTATGAGAACAGGTAACCCCACACTCCGAGTCTCACCACTCTATAGATTATTTTACTTAGGTCAGTGAACCTGCAGCAACCTTGCCCCACACCCTCAACTCCCCTAGCACTGACTGCTAGAAAGTCCATTTCCAGTCATGTGCCAGATAAAGGCTCTTTCAGATAATGTGTGAAAAACCAGCAACATTAAGTGGTTTGTTGGATTACTGACAATAAAACATACCTAAAAGCAAACAGGCAGCACAGCAGGGGCTCTGTTCCTATTCAAAGGCAGCAACCAAACGCCTCAGTGAACTACCAAGTTCACCTGAAATTCATTGGCAGACCAGTACATTTTCAGGTTAATGGTTCAACAGATCTATCACAAAATAATGTTCACGGATAGTCATCTTCAATGACAAACATGATATACACTGCTTACCATATAACCTGAAAAAGAAAGTAATATAATGGTTTCTAAAGCCTAAAAGTGTATTGAAGAACAATTTTTATATGACTGAAGTAAAGAACGGAAAAATCAAAAAGCCAATTTGCTCTTCTTGACTCAAAGGTTCATCAAAACTCATTAACAGACACGGTGAGAAGGTGCTGCTACTTGGAAGTATGGAAGGTGCTCCCCTGACCCAACCTCTAAGGGGGCTTCCCCAGAGCTGCTGCAAGACACGGCACTTCAGGACACAGCTCATTTAAGCTCTCTGTAAATTGAAGTCTGACTTATGCTGTGATGTAAAGCACCATGCACTCCACTCTTTAAACCACCAGGATATATTTCTGTGTGTACATTACACACACACATCTCAAAATACTTCCAAGTTGTTTACACCAGTAAGAATTATCCCATGCGACACGACTTGCCCACCCCAGATTTTATACTTCTGAGCAACTTCTGACTCTCCTGTTCCTTAGTGATAATCCAATTTATCCCATTTTGCTAAGCAATTCCAAAATGATCTTCAGGTAACATTTATTAACCAAATCTCAGGCTTAAATCAGTTGGATTAAGTGCTGTGTTTTCTTCTACAAACCTCAACTTCTTAAGTTATCAGCTACCAAGCAAATGACTTGTTAACAGAAAAGGAAAAATAAATAAATAAAAAGACAAGAAGAAAAAAAATCTGAAATGAGTAAAAAGTCACATTAGGTTACTTCTTTCTGTTTAATTTTAACCACTTAAAGCATTTGTAAATAGTCCCTTCTGGTATAACTTGGAGCACAGAGAGCTGTTTCTAGCTCTGACACTGTAAACAGAGCAGAGCTGAATGGCAGCAAAAGACAATGGGAAGATAGGCACGGGGAAGCTTGAAGTTTACATTCCATCGGTTAGTGTTGCAAGCCAGTGAGGATGACTACGAACTACAATTAAAGACAAACAGAAAGCCAAAATAGTTTGATACCAAGTCCAGAAAAAAAGAATAAAATAAGTTTTGAAAACAGAAAACGGAAAAGGTGCTTTGCAAAACACTGGCATCAGACACAGGAAAAGAAGAAACGAAAGGGTACATTTCCCAAAGCATGCATTTTGCCTCTAAACCTGAGAGAGAAGATCCAGAACGTGAATCATTTAAACTTAGCCAGAAGGGTCTGATGGCTTCAAGAAAGCACTCAGGTGAATATTACTCCTTGGTGGTGCTTCTCAGAACTCACTGCAGTTTAATTAAGCGTGTGTTGACACATACAGAGTAGAGACTCTCCTTTTGCACCAGGAACATTCTGCTTTACTATTTTTTCAGTTGACCCCTTACTAACCTGATAATCGCAACCACTCCCAGTGCGAGACTCTGAAGCAGTTGAATTAAAATCAGTTTGAAAGTTGACTTTCAGGAACTTCTGTATCAGTTGGTGGAACTTCCTTAATGTGATGCCCCAAATTATTTAAAACAAAATTATCATGACTTGACTAAAACTGTCTGTCCAAACTACTAGAGCTGAAACCACCGCAAAGCTCATTTGCTGTGTATTTCCTCTTCCTAATATTTCCTCTTCCTCAGGCAAATTAAAGAATATAGATTGCAACTCAGCTTGAAGATTGGAAGCGGTCATCTCGTTACTAATTCCCAAAAAACTATTTTGAGGCTGCTCTAATGAAAAAGAACAAGGCAGAAAACACCACTAGGATGCAGGCATTCTGCCCGAACATCGAGCGTTGTGGGAAGTTTCTTATCTAGAGTTCTGAACACAATGAAAGCTACTGTTTTGCTCTTCATAGTTTCCTCCAGAGTCAGAGCTAGAAGAGGAGGAATGTGAGTCTGAGGAGATGGATCCCTGGATCAGGTACTATTTTGCTTGTCTAGCTTGGTGAAAGGAAAAGGAAGATATCATTGAGACATACAATGAGGTGAATTCAACTGTCTTCAAAAAATGGTTTCTGAAATAGAGCTGAAAGCATCTTTTCCTCTGTGAAAGTTAAAAGTGGGGGAAATAAAATAAAAAATAATAAAAAATAATAAAAGGAACAACACCACATGCACCGGGCTTTGGTATGACAAGAAAATGTAATACAAAATTTCTCTATAGAAACGACCATGCAATCATTTCTAAAAAGTCATTACAAAAAGTAGCAAAGCATGAAATATGCAGTAGAAAGGACAACTTCATGCAGAATGGGTTTGTACAGTACATACCCAGATAGGATCTCTTGGGAGGTGCTTTGATTTCTTCATCCTTACTATCTGCAGCTACATAAAAACAGTTGAAGGGAGAAGAAAAAAAAAAAAAAAGGAAGGAAAGACAAACAGACTTGTATGATTAAATGCAACAGTGGGTCTTTTAGTTACAGTTTAGTCAGTTAGTACATTTTGCTTTTAGAAAAATATATTCAAAACAAAACATGCCAGGAATTTTAGTCTCCATGCTTTCTACAAAGCTCCCACCCTATGATGTTAAGATAGCACTGAGCAGCAGGAAGCCCCAGAACAGTGTCAGCACACAACCCAAGAGCAATGGACCCAGGGGGAGAAAATGACGACACAAAACCAGTGGAACAGACAGCGTAACTCTTACTTTATCCACCTTTCATGAGCAGAGAAAACAAGCTGTTCCCTCAGCCACACTGAGTGTGCAGATGTGCATGGACAATTCAAGCTGCAAGTCGCCTTGCCTCCCGTGGAGACACTGCTCTAAAATAGTCTCAAAGAGCCCAAGCTTGAGCCAATCATATCAAGAAGGCCATAGCAGACACCATCTGCAACCATTCTGCATGCTACAGATTTCCACCAGTTGAGAGCCATGTAATACAAGCCAGAGTGCTTTCCAGGGCCAAAACCAGAGCTCTTCAAGAGATCAGAGAGCTACAGTAAGATACAGGTTATGAAGCAGGTTTAGACAACCAACAGATGGAAGGAAGATAAAACTGGACCAGAGGAAATCATCTCCATGTAAAAACACAAGAGCCCATGTTCCACCTAAGGAGCCTGAGCTGTACCATAATGTGGAGAAACATCCATGAGCCTGTTTTTAACAAGCACTGTCCGCTGCTTTTCAGTATACTTCATACACTCAGGGTGGGTGAAATCTGTCATAATGCCTTGGCATAACTGAAACTGAATTTTTGTGGGGGAGAGGTGAAAGGCTTATTTGGGAAAAGAGAAAGAGTGGCCATAGAGTGCCTGTCTCTCCAAGAACAGGAAGAGACTGCTCTGGCCTGCCAACACTTTGGAGAGTGACCAGAAATACCACAACACTATGAACAAAGCCAAGTATAACAAAAGGAACTACCACTGAACCTCAAGCCTTTCTGTCCTGAACCCACACCACAGCATGCACATGGCTGCACCGACAGCAATTCAGAAGTGGGCAGTGAAGAAGGGGATCTATTGTCACCACAATGGTACCAGGAGATCTGCATTAAAGCACCCAAGATGCAACTGAAGTGCTGTTCAACAAAGAATAAAAGAAGAGGGGGTATTGTTCATGCCTGCTAATTTCATCTGAAGGCTTCTTCACATCGTTTTCCAAGTAGTCACGTGCAGGAGAGAGAGCTGTCCTATCACTGGAGCTTATAAAATAAAGGGGGGGGGGTTGTTGATTTCTGGGTTTGAGTTTTGGGGGTTTTTCTTCCAATTCAGAACAGTTAAAAAGCAGGCTGTACAGTCCAAGTTTAGAAAAGAATAAAATGGTTGGATATATAAAGAGGCCTTCAATCTTCAATCAGAACATGTAACTGAAGGAAAAAGTTTCTTTATTCAGAAGAAAAAGTCATAGAAGGCAGCAGCAGCACAAGATGGGTTCCACCACTTTTAACCTACTTTCACACTGCAAGACTTAAGGGAAGTGGGGGAAAACCCCAGAACTGAGAAGTAACTGAGGAAAAAAAAGTTTTCCTAATGAGTTTTCCTAATAAATTCTCTCCATAGAGCCTGCAAGAAATAATCAAACATTAGTGGAAAGGTGCAGGGAGTCTGTATTCTTTATGCTATGATAGTCACCCTATAAAGGAAAGTACAAGCATTTCAACTTTATGTCCACGTTCTGCATTGGTATTGATATATACTGATAAATATTTCAACCCAGAAACATCACAAAACAGACTAGAGAATACAGAACAAGCTGTCAGGATTAGGAGAGACTGCTTCTTAGCGCGTCAGGAAATTTTAATAACTAATTCAGAAGGAATCTGCTTAAAGGACCTTACTTGTGAGAATAATAAAAGAAAAAAAAAAAGGCAACACCCACATAATTCAAGCCACACTGGTAAATATATAGCAGTATAAATATACACCAGTATAAGTGGGGAAATACTGCATTTCATTGTAATAGAAGAAAACAATAAACTTCCTTCCACTGACATTGTCTCACAGAAGAAGTTTCATACCAAGTTTCATACCGAAACTGTGCACCTTCCCCTCAGGATTCTGCAGGGTTAATCAAAAACACTGACTTCAAACCTAGCTTCTCACTGCCCCAGTGAGCGATGAGGAAAGTAAGCACACAGATCTATCAGCTTGTCTAGATGACCATAAAACTTAAGAGATAAGATTAGGTGTAGGATTAGAAACACAGATCTCACTTCTACTCATACTATGCTTGAAATACAAACATGTTTCCACCTCAGAATCATAGAATGCATTGGGTTGGAAGGAACCTTTAAGGGTCATCTAGATCAACCCCCCTGCAGTCAGCAGTGTTCTACCACCATCAGAGTAAACAACTTCTTCCTGACATCCAATCTAACTCTGCCACTCTCTAGTTTAAAACCATTGCCTCTCATCCTATTACTACATGCCCTTGGAAACAGCCCCTCCCCAGCTTTCCTGTAGCCCCCTGCAGCTACTGGGAGGCTGCTGTAAGGCCCCTTCTCTTCTCCAGGCTGAACAACTCAAACTCTCTCAGCCTGTCTTTGTCAGAGACATGTCCCAGCCCTCTGATCATTTTTATGGCCTCCTCTGGACCCGATCCATGAGGTCATAGAATCACAGAATCACAGAAAGGTAGAATGCTGGAAGGGACCTCTGGAGATCATCGAGTCCAACCCCCCTGCCAGAGCAGAGTCACCCAGGGCAGCCCACATAGGATCAGATCCAGGAGGAGCTGGAAAGTCTTCAGAGTGGGAGACTTCACAACCTCTCTTGGCAGCCTGTTCTAGGCTCTGTCACTCTCACAGATAGGAAGTTTTTCTGCTTTTTGATGTGGAACTTGCTGTGTTTCCCCTTGCTACCATCACCTCTCATCCTATCCCAGGGCACCACTGACAAGAGCCTGGCCCCTTCTCCTTGCCCCCCACCCTGCA
>JANHFX010021337.1:0-23359 GCA_027560015.1 Chloroceryle amazona | reverse complement strand
GGCGCCAGCCCCTTCCCGCCGGCGGCGGATGTCGCTGCGGCGCGGCGAGGCGATGGGAGGTGCGCCGGGAGGTGCGCCGGGAGGAGGGGGTGGCCGGCTCTACCGGCCCTGCCCTCTGCTGGCTGCGCTGCGCGGCCCGGCTGCCCGCCTGCCGCTTCCACTCGCTGCAGCGCCCGCCAGGCCCAGCCGTGGGGCAGCGCCGCCCGACGGTGGCCGGGCACGCCGCGCTTGGGCCCCGGCAGAGGCGGGCGACCGCGGCCCGGCCCTGCTGACCGCGGCAGCGCCTTTGTTGCCGGGGAGGCTTTAGGGGCAGAGCGGAGCTGCGTGGGCCCGTGTCCTGCCAGTCTAGAGTGATCGTGCCCCCGTGTTCGGCACTGGTGAGGCCGCAGCTTGAGTACTGTGTTCAGTTTTGGGCGCTGCAGTATAAAAAAGACATTGAGGTGCTGGAGCGGGTGCAGCACGGCAGAAGGGCAACGAAGCTGGTAAAGGCTCTGGAGAAAATGTCTTAGGAGGAGCATCTGAGGGAATGGGTTGTTTAGTCTGGAGAAGAGGAGGCTGAGAGGAGACCTTATCACTGTACCTGAAGCGAGGTTGTAGTGAGGTGGGTGTTAGTCTCTTCTCCCAGGTAACTAGTGATAGGACAAGAGGAAATGGGCTTAAGTTGCACCAGGGCAGGTTTAGGTTGGATATTTGGAAAAAAATTTTTACTGAGTGGCGAGGCACTGGAACAGGCTGCCCAGGGAGATGGTGGAGTCACCATCCCTGGAGGTGTTCAAAAACCATCTCACTCCAGGACATGGTTTAGTGGTCCTGATCATACTGAGTAGATGCTTAGACTTGATGGTCTTGAAGGTCATTTCCAGCCTTAATGATTCTATGATAAAGGCTGCTTCTCTCAGAAATGACAGTGAGCATTGGCTCTTGGTCACCAAGGAAATGGGTTCCTGTCCCAAGCACAGCAAATCTCTTGTCTCAGCATAAACCATGACAGAGAGAGCAGTGTCCCTTCTGTCAAGATCCAGAGGCAGTCAAAAGGGAGACCTGATGGGTGTAGCGAAGTACAGAAGGTGCCTCTGGTACCTGCTGTATTCCTGTTTGCAGGAGGACACTGGACTCAAATCCAAAGATGGTTCAGCTGTCATCCTTCCTATTCACCAAAAAAATATGAGGACAAGCAATGAACTGAATGTCCTGAGTCAGGAACAGTGACTGTGGATCTTAGCAGTCAACATACACCAACTTTGGTCTTCTTTAAGCGCACTGTCCCTCTTGCATGGACCCTCAGTCACATATGGAATAGAGCAAAAGGCTGGGGAATGAACAGAGGTCTTTGTGAAGCTTTGCCAGCTAAATGCAGGAACCATCAATCTAACAGTGGTTCTTCACATGGCCCCAAGCTATGCCACGTAGATGTTTCTCTGGACTGATGTTAAGAAAGAAATGCTTGCTCACACAGTAGGATTTGCAGCCTCTTTATTACCATACTCAGCTTTCAGCCTTCATCCTTTGGTTTCATTTAAACCTTCTTTGGTGCAAATTAAGTTGATTTCTTTTTGTCTTGTTCTCAGTGGACACAAATTAAAAAATGATCTTCTTTAAAAACATTTTTTACATAGAGGAACATGATACTGCTAAAATCAAATTATTATTTTATGTAAAATAGAGGCTATTTCATTCAATGGCTTTATTGGTAACAACTCCATAATTAATAGACATAGTTTGCAGGGATTGGTTTACAGAGGCCCCTCTGCTCAGGCAGTGTGCAGTGGCTGGAGAGCTTGCCTTGGTTGTTACTGGCTCATGGGCAGCTATGTGTAACCTCCTGCACTCATCTCTCTCACGCTGGCTTTGACTTTTTTGTCTCGGGTGCCAAATTTATTTCCTCATTTTGATTTAAATCCTGTTTTACCTTCACATCCTTTCAAGCTGTTCATAGTTCTTGGACTACTTTTTCTCTTTAACTGCCTCTTTAATTGCCTCTTTAACTGGTCCCTCTAGACTTATGTGTTTATCTTGCAGATCAGTAATCTTGCAGAGACCTTTAAACTCTTCCCACTGCTTTTTTTTCAGCTTTTGCCTGCCTGCCTTCCCAACCACCCCCCTCTTTCACTGATGGGCCCTCTCAGTGACACCGTGTTGGCGTGGCATCACTGGTCTCCATGGTGTTTGCATAGAAAGGGGATAGAAATGAGTGATGGTGCCTGTTTCTGCCCAGATAAGTGCCTAATACTTTATGAAGGCTTTTATTCTGTGAATTTTGTGAGATACAAAGTTAATGGATAACAAGGAAATTTGGAAATATTTGGGGGTTTTTAACTCCTTTTTTGCTGTAGCCTTTCTACCATCTGCCCCACTTCCCAACTTCTACCCCTTTGGTCTTTCTAAAACAATGCTGATGACTCTTTTCCTCTTTTGCCACAAATTTATACTGCATATGTTTTATGTATATCTGTACACTCTGAATTAAATGTGCTACTGTATATTGTTCTGATAATATATCCACTGTGATTTTTCATTCTGCGTTTAAATTACTTGAATATAAAACAGCAACAACAAACCTCAAGCTTTAGGAAACCTGATTTGAGGTGGTAATTTAATTCTCTGGGTTTTAGCCAACTGTATTGAGGTATGTTGGCAGAAAAGGGTTTTAATTCACTATTTCTTGACAAGGCAAAGTGCAGCTTCATTGATGAGTGCCATTTCAGTAAAATGACACCTTGAGATTACAGGGCATTTAGTATGATTATTCTGTTGGCTTGTTGCCAGGATGGAGAGGCAGGATTGCTGTCATTGCTGTTTGATCAGTCCCTCCCTACCCTGAAGGGCAATGGCAAGAGCAGTGATTTGGATATTCTGTCAAAAATTGAAAACAGCCTGTCTTTGATTTTAGTTATGCCCAACGGAACTGGCACAGTTAACTTGTTTTTGTTATTTGATACATTTTCTGTAGGCAGTAGATGAAATACTGCTTTGAGAGTTGCTGAATAACCCAGTAGTTAGTGGTAGCAGGGGACAGGGGCTCTGGACTTCTCAAAAGCACCCCTCTCTAGGATCTCAAGTTTGACAACGTTGAACAGCCTCTACAGTTTCTCGATCCTCCTTAACAGAACTAGACTCTTTGAAGCTGAAGTTGGTTGGAAGGCACCTGTTATCTCTGGCCCAACTGGAACTGAAAAGGCCTAATTTGGCTGAGGGATTTTGCACAGCATAAACTCAGCTAAAGCTGGGGAGCAAATCTGTGTTCTTCCAGTTGATGCATATTTACAGTTTATGTTTGCCTCGGTGAAAGAAAGGCATGCTCTTGGCTAAGCTCTTTGAAATAATAACACATCCTTGCTTTGAGGGCCTTCAAATGTAAACAGACAGGACAGAGAGGTGGAGAAAACAAAACGCTGGCTCCACCTGGGGAGTGGGAGTCTGAATGTTAGTGACACACTGGCTATCCGTGCACAACTGTTGCTTCTTGGGAGCTCTTGATGAGGGAGTTGGTTATATATTGGAAGTGAAGCACATCCACAGGCACTCTGTGCATGTCCTGATTAAGTAGTTGAACTGTTCTGCAGTGGATTTAACAGCGTTGCTTCCTCTTAACTTCCTCCTGCTATCCTATAGCTTGCTGACCTGCATCTGAAGAATCCTTTATTCTGATTTGCTGTTGTGTCACTGTTCACACAGTCAGCTGCAGAGGATGCACCTGGAGTGTTTCTCTAGAAATATTTGTGCTGTAAACGAAGGTAATTTGGTAGGAATCTGACCAACAGCTGCACTTTGCATTTCCATATGGTCTGGTAGGAAGGTTCCATCCTTATTAGGTCTCTTGTGAGAAAAGCAGGTTTTATTATCTTAATTCCCATTGCTAAACCTGATGCTATCCTTGGACGCATTGCACAATTATTACTTGCATAAGTAGCATGCATCTACGTTTGCAACTTCTGGGTCTTAATTACTCATTTAAGTGTGTGGTAGAGTCAAGAACTAAGCCCAGATTTTGTGAGAGCTTTGTTTTTTGGCCACATAGGATGTGGCTAGATAAAAAAATGGCAGAGAGATGCCAGATCATGACTGCTAGTACTTTGTTCTTTTAAAGCACATTTAGGCTGTCTCTTGAGCTACTGTATTTGTACCCTACACTGTGTCTGTGATACAAGAACAGGAAAAATACACCTTTTAACAAAAGTTAGTGTTTCTGCATTTGTCACGTTTTGTTGGTTCAGGCTCTCAGACTTATTTAACAGCTGAGAGGTTTTTCACTATTTTATCTTCTTGCAAAGGCCTTTACAGTGCTGATGCAGTCATGTGCTCCTTGGGTGCAACTTTGCTTGTGACTTTGGGATTACCTCTTTTTGAACAACTAACAAAAGTAGGTACTGTTGTACTGTTGTCAACTGTGACTTCAGATTTCATTTTCCTCATATATGTTTTTTGTTAAAGAATGTTTTCATGTCTCTATTATAAGCCAGTGAAACAGCTGCAAGTCAACACTGATTCCTGAAGGCACAACATGCGCATTCCCACTGTGCACGGAAATTGACTTGTTAATCACATCGACTTTCTCATAACCTTCCCAGGCGCCGAGGTCAGATCCACAAGCTTGTAGTTCCCTGGATCCTGCTTTTGGACTTTCTTGTAGATGAGCATCCCATTTGCTACCCTCCACTCAACTGGGACCTCCCCAGTTAGCCAGGACTGCTAGTAAATGATGGAGAGGCTTGGTGAGCACATCTGCCAAGCCCTTCAGTACTCCTGGGTGTAACCCCTCCAGCCCCATAGATTTGCATATGTTTAAGTAGTGTAGCAGGTCACTATTTCCTCTTGGATTGTGATGGTCTCATTCTGCACACTCAGCCCCCTGCCTCATCTTCCAGCTCATGGGGCTGGGTGTCCAGGGAACAGCTAGTTCTACTGCTAAAGACTGAGGCAAAACCAGCATTAAGCACCCCAGTCTTTTCCTTACCCCTTGTCACTGTGTTTCCTCCTGCATCCAATAAAGGATGGAGATTCTCCATGGATCTCCTTTTGTTTCTAATATATTCATAGAAACACTTCTTATTGTCTTTAACAGCAGTAGCCAGGTTGAGTTCCAGTTGGGCATTAGATCTCCTAATTTTCCCACTGCATAGCCTCACTACATCATTGTAGTCAGCGTGAGAGCCCTGCCCCCTCTTCCACAGGCCATAAACTCTCCTTTTGTTCCTGACTTCCAGCCAGAGCTCTCTGTTATGCTAGGGCGGTCCCTTCTCCACCAGCTTGTCCTTTGGCACACTGGGACAGCTGCTCCTGCACCTTTGAGACTTCCTCCTTGAAGAATGTCCAGCCTTCCTGGACTCCTTTGCCCTTCAGGACTGCCTCCCAAGGAGACCCTGTCAATCAGTCTCCTGAAGAGGACAAAGTCTGCTCTCTGGAACTCCAAGGTGGCAGTTTTACTGACCATCTTCTTTACTTCCCTGAGAATTGAAAACTGTCCTTTCATGAGTCGCTGTGCCCAAGATGGCCTCCAGCCATTACTGCCCCCACAGGTCCTGCTACTGCCCCCGCAGGTCCTGCTCTGTTCACAAGCAGCAGGTCCAGGAGGGCACCCTGCCTCATTGGCTGCCTCACCAGCTGTGTCAGGAAGTTATCTTCTATGCACTCCTGGGACCTCTGGGACTGTTCGCTCTGCTGTATTCTATTTCCAGCAGATATCTGAGATGCTGAGCTCCCCATCAGAACAAGGGGTAGCGATCGTGAAACCTCTCCCAGCTGCTTACAGAATATTTCACCCACCTCTTCATCCCAGTTGGGTGATCTGTAACAGACTCCCACCACAGTATCAGCCTTGTTGGCCTTCCCCCTTATTCTTACCCATAGAGGCTCAACCCTATCATCACTTTCATTAATTTGAAGGCATTTGTACGTCTCCCTAATTGAGAGGGGCCACCCCACTGCCTCTTCTTCCTCGCCTATGCCTTCTGAAAAGCTGGTAGCTATTGATTGCAGCACTCCAGTTGTGCGAATCATCCCACCAGGTTTCTGTGATGACAGTTTCTCTACATCTTTCAAGTTTAACATCTTTCAAGAGTAAAGACAATGATCAGTATATTGTCTAATTCTGAGTAGACTGTCTAGACATTTTTTAGTAAAGAAACTAGCTATTGTTATATCCACGTTTGGCTTCCATTCTTACCAGCCTCTGTGAGTATTACCGTGGGATGCCTTGTGTGTGCTGAGAGAGGGGAAGTGAAGGAGGAGAAGGTAATAGTGAAACTGGCCTTGATAAACAGATCTCTGAAACTGGGCTGTGGGGGTGTCTGACTTAGAAGCATGCTGTTGTGATTTTAAATGCCTCAGAAAGTATGTTTTTTTAAAATCATATCTATTAGCATGTTCTAGCCAAAAATCAAACTGAAAATCTCTCACGTGCTACTCAAAACGATCTTAGTAAAACTCAGTACTTGTTGACTGCAGCGTATGCAGCGACACCACAGCAGCAGGTGATGGAAAGCACCTTACAGTGACTAACCCAACTTCATACATAAGCTTTTAGAAGCTCTCCAGCATCTTGTCATGCTTGTTGGAGGAAACTAATTAAATTCCTGTAACAATGGACAGAATAGCTAGTGTCTGTTAATGTAACCCAGGCAGTCTAGAATTTCCTGGTAACAATGGAGACTGGACAATAAGTGGCACTTAAGTAATGCTAATTAACAGGATCTTCCTCAAAAATTAGTCCCCCACTCTCTTTAGCACCACTCTTTGTAACGACAAGGCATTACTCTACAAAAAGCAAGTGCACAATACGGCTGTAGCAATTAAGACAAGATTGTCTGGGTTAGATTTTGTTTTCAAAGCTCAGTGAATATATTTACAAATTGTAACAAATCAAGCTACTATATGGTCAGTCTGCAGTTAATCTGGCACTGGACTGAACATATGCTAAAAACATCTGTCACCAGTCTTAGGAATCTGCTACAATATGTTTAAGATGTAATGAGACAGAACAGAATTAGTTTAAGTAATAAATGTTTAATCAAAGAATTTTACATATTATTAACAGCATTCATTTGGCCAAACATCTACATGGTTGTAGTATCCTACTTGTATATAAAGTGGGAATGTATCAAGTATAGACTATGAAAGTGCAAATAACAATTCAAGGTTAGAATATTTTTTTTACATTATAAAATTAACAGGTTTACAAAATAGTCTCGCCAAACTTTATTTTTGAATCGTAAAGTCAATGACTATGATGTTAAAATAAGTACCAAGAAAATACAAATTTAATCGGCTAATTTCATGCTCATAAGAGTAACACAGAAACAATGGATATACTGCACGACCTAACCAAATTACAAAACCAGAACCCACAAACTTCACTATCTTCACAGAGAGCACTCTTACACATCCTACTGTAACTCTGCATGACATCTCACCGCAATAAACAATCTCTTTGTGAGAATCTTTCTATTCAGAAATTACAATTCAAGGAAGCTATGTGAGTGAAACAACTTTCAGACCGATTCATAATGATAGTTCATAAAGAACTGGTTTTGTTGAAGGATTTTATACCGTAGGACAGTTTAAAATAGGCATTTTCCAAAGATGTCCAAAAGTTTGTGATTATCTCTGGAGTAGGGCAGCTGGAGGAAAAGTTGGGAAATGATTTGAGACTGTTCTATTCTATTCTACTCTTTCTAAAGATGCTTGCAAAAT
The DNA here is from genome assembly GCA_027560015.1 of Chloroceryle amazona. NCBI lineage: Eukaryota > Metazoa > Chordata > Aves > Coraciiformes > Cerylidae > Chloroceryle > Chloroceryle amazona. The sequence continues at coordinate 15,670 of JANHFX010021337.1, read as the reverse complement.
GATCAAGGTTTTTATGGGGTAAGGGTAAAATATTTAATTTTTTACTAATACGAACCTTGTGACTGCAAGGCTCAAAAGCTGGATTTTCATGAATTAGTTACCAAAACACTCACTTGAACTCACAGTACTCAATACATAAACTCTGCTATCATGACACTTGCCTATACACACTCAGTAGTAATAAACTTTTATACCATATCAACAAGTCTCTGGTAACAGTTAAGCAAAACTTAAAATGGAGTGTATGTAATTTGCTTGTGGTATGACAAATTCTGATTATATGTAATTAAAACAGCCATTTGAACAACTTACTCTAGTTGTAATTACATACTGTACCATTGTATCTCACTAACTGTAGATTGATGCTTTTAAGCAAATCTAAAACCAGTTTTGTTTTGTTTTTTTCACGGTACAACAACTAGGAAAAAAGAGGGGTTTTTTTTGTGTGTGGTTTTATATTTTTTCTTTTTTTTTCTTTTTTTTTTCCTTTTTTTTTTTTTTTTACACTAAACAGGAATCACACAGCAAATGAATAATTGTGCAATTGAACAAATACCTATCAGTGTTTTGTTTATGCAAAAACACTGACTGAACATTTAGTTATTTACTGTAAAGGCAAGGCCATGGGTGGTTTTATGGAGGTCTTTGCAATTAATAGCATAGTTACTCCAGAACAGACACTGAATTTGAATTACTTGTTTAACTGTGGCAACTATCCAGTTGGGTTAGGCAAAGGCACCGTAACATGTTGAGCAGAATGTGTTATCTGAACTTTAATTGTGGGACTGGCTAATATACGAAAATTCTGTATTCCTATATTTTTATAAAATGTTATCATTAAAAGTAATTGCACTATCAGTGCATAGAATGCTTTGTAGAATTATGAAAACAAAGAACTACGATTGCACTTCCATTAAAGTGTCTCTTAAAATACAGCATAGCTGTTGCGAACTCACTGCATTTTAATATGTAAAGTAACTGTTTAACAGCAGCATTAGGTTTTATTAACTTACGATACAGGCTACATTTAATTAAATGCAGTCACCATGGCAATGCATGCCAGTTAAATTTAGAGAAGCAATGCTACCCAGTGGTTCCTTTCACTGCTATGAATTGTGGGATTAGTTTGACAGAGTAACACTGCACTGTTTCATTAGGCTACTGCCAGCTAACTATTCACAGTTTGGCACATTTGGACTGTAAATAGACATGAAAAAATATTTGATTTTAATGGGAAAGAATATCCCCTAAACTTGTTCCTGGAGCAGTACTAAGAGAAGCATTAAATACCTCTGTTCACACTGCTAACGAAAATGAAAAATGAGTAAGGAAAAGTTACAGAAAACAAAATGCAACTGAACTGCTAGATGTTACTTTGGTGAAGAATGAGTTCTAAAAAATGGAATAAAGTATTTCTTAGGAAAACCAACCGAAATAATCAGTGTAAGCCTTTAATCCGTACTTTCAAGTTAAGGATCATCAACCTAAGGCTAAACAGATGCTGCATTGTATTAGGAATGTGGAATACAACCTACTTATTCCTTTTTCTTCAGAGCAAAAAGGCAAGTACTACCTAATTAAATGCAAAGGATATTCCTTGAAAGGTTCACATTATTATAAAGAACTACAATTCAAGAGAACTCCAAAATATCCTTTGTTAACGTCAGTGGTTACAACTGAGCTGTAATTATGTGGAACAAAGCCTCCATAATGCTAACTCCACATACTGTACCATCTGTCACCGCCACTCATTTACTCCAGATTTAGTTTTTATTCATACCAGATGCACATGTTCAATCCATTCACTTGAGGTTTGAGGAGTCTGACTTGAAGCATCTCCTGAAGCGTCCAGGGTGCTTGTTACCTCCCTGTTATTATCACCACTTTGTGATACTGTTTCACCTGGAATAATGTTTTCCTCAGAAGTGCTTTCGTCTGTTTGGGTGCCTCTGCCTTCATTTTTGAGTGCATCCTCAAATAGTGCATGCTCTTCCTGAGGCTCCAGCCCTGTGAGATTGGGTTGCCCTGCTGACCCATCTTCAGTACTGGGTTGCTGTGAATCCTCATCTGTTTCAGTACTTGTTGAGGGGATGAGAGCAATACTCTGTGGGTTCATGTCATGAAACCAGGCCATAATATTTCCAAGTAGATTTTCACTGGTATTAGGATCTTGACTGCTAGAATCGGCATCACTGGATGTTGAGTACAATCCACTCCTTGTGTCGCTGCAGGGGTGTGAATGAAGACGTTCAGCTGAAAAGGGGTCATTGCCTGCACCTAGTCGCATTAGACTGTCACCGAGTTCCAACAGCTCAGAGCTGCTCAAAGCGCCTCTTGGATTATCTATACTTATGGGAGCAGAGTCCAGTCTTGTAGGCAACGAGGTACCTATTGCTCCTAAAGATGCCTCATTATTGAGAAAGTCTCTAGTTTCTTCATCTATGGCCAAGCCAGATTCTTGTAATGATAACTGAATAGCCAGCAGGATGTTTGGGTCATCTTCATCCAAAGAACTCAGTGCCTGTGGAAATAGATAAGGTTGCTTTCAGAGTATGTTGTTACATATTTTGGATTGAAAGTAATTTGAGCTCAAATCTGAATTTCATTCTTTATTCCTACATGTCATTTATCAGAATAATTTTTTACTGATGCAGCTGACAACAGAATTTACAAGGTGATTATTATTACACTAGTGTTTGTTTAGCACTTCTTACTGCTGTGAATGAATAATTTGTTGCCCTAGATTGTTCCTTCCACATTGAAAAATCAAGAAAATTAGCAGAAACAACAGAAAAGTAGAGCAGAGGAAGGAAGCAGAGCAGAGAGAATGGAAAAGAGATTAGGAGAAATACCTGAAGAGAATCCTGGTTTTCAGAGCGACTGACAGGGGTATAGTCATGAAGTGAAGAGCTGTGCAGAATACCCATAGAAGCTGAACTCACCATGGACGTGCCGTGTCTTCTACTACTGCCACCTTCCTGAGTGTCTGTTTGGGCAATTGAAACAAAACCAGTTGAAGCACCAGTGAGAAAGCCTTGTCCACCGTTACTTACTGACGGAAACTCTTCCTTCCTGTTGGATTCCAGCTGTATAATTTTATTCACTCTGAACTCAATAATCCAAACCACTCCTTCCACACTAAATCTTACACAGTGGCAAAACACCAGTCCCACTGTTTTAGGTGTGACTACCAGGTTAATTTGTGCCTTTCTGCTCTCAACACCCTTCTTCTCTTTGAAAGAATGGCGTGTTCCCAGACATGATTTATGGAAAGTCCTGAAAAATGCTGCACATGGACACAATACAGGATGCATTTACAGGTGGATTACAGTAAAAGTTTGCCCGTTTCTGTGTTCTTTCAAAGACAACAACTCAGCTGTAATGTTAATATTAATTTTTACCATAACATTGTAGCACAATTAAGAGTGCATTTGTTACACCTCAGCAATCACTGACAACCAAGAAAAAAATCGAAATAAAATGCTGTTTCCAGAAAAATTACTGTTCATAAAAATAATTATTAATATATGTAATAAAGATAAATGTAACTCTTTTGACTTTGGAAAATGGATTTTTCCATTTCAAAACTCAAAATGAAATAAGGTGAGACAAACTAATTCTCTTTGCATGCTTTAACAGTATGCACTGGTCATCACTACAATACGTGTTCAAAGTCTAGTCCTCAAACTAACAAGATGATTTTGCACTATACTTGTAACAGAGAAGGATCAAAGCTCACTCCAGTGCTTTTTACTGTTTCTAAAATAGTGTATTTGTTTAACTCTCCTCAGTAAACCAATTCTCATTTTGTTTTTAAAGGACAAGCTACGTGTAGGACTTCAGTTCACGAGACAGGGGGGTGAGAGTTTGTGCAGCGTGGGTTAAGAGACTGAGCACACAGCTGGCAGCTCTGAAGAAACAGCGTCATGGTATGATTTGTATTCAAGCTGTTCTTGTACCTTTGCTAGAGCTCACAGCAGAATGGAGATGGCCCAGACAGACAAGTTACAGTGACCTTAAGGGACTGTGCTATCAGCTGTAGCACTGCTCAGAAGAGTAGCATGTTGGAAGTTGTAACCCATGCCAACTTGTTTCCTGGCTGTCTTTGCCAGTACAGGAGTTCCTGAGCAGGGTTTTGGAATACAGCCTTATGACTATCTTCCAGCAGCCCTGCAGCAGAAGAACCCTCTTCTCCACGCTATGCACAACTGGTTCTTTCAAGTTGCATAAAAGAGCTGGTATATTGATAAGACTCGTAGGAAGTATGTGCCCTTCAAAATGTCCTCAGAAAAGCAAACCTGCTCTAAATATTTGAGGGTTGTTAGTGGGAAGATCAATGCACTTCTCTTTAAAAAGAGAAGCAGCCACAACGAAGTCAGCAGTGCTTCTAAGATCCCATACAAAAGTGCTTGTTCTTTATGCTGTACCCTTTTATTCTTTATTTTGCATCCTGGAAAACACAGCAATGTATCTGAGACTTCTTCAAAGTGTGTCCACAGAAGAACAAATACTGTGGCCTTTACTTAGCAACTTCTGAAGTCAGAAGAGAAAAAACCCGCAGCCTCAGGTGGGACCATACCTAATGTACTCTCACTGGGGTCATCGGGATCTGGAGTGTTGCTCAGCAGACTGTGCATGTCTCCACGCCGACGCTGTCTGTGCCTCCTCCGATACTGAAATTCAGCATATTCCTGCATAAACCAAAGGTTACAAAATACAGGGCAGCATGCAGTAATATTTTCCTGATGTAACGAGCATCACATTTTAATTAAAAAATGTGTGATTTTATGTTTATTATAAAATCACCTGTTTTCAGAAAAATAAATTGCAAGTTATAGCATGCAATGCTTGACATAATAAAAAAAATTCCAAAGTAATCCTATGTCTAGAAAATAATGAATTAGCAAAGAAAAATACTTGATGTTTTACTGACATTTTAATACTTGCAATCTCCCTTTTTAAAGAATTCCAAGTATGCATATCTTTTAAAAAAAGCTTTGATGCCAAACTTCATCTAGACATACACCGACACACTTTTTACTAAATATATATACCTAGTGATTTTAGAACATAAAGACAATGAGTCTGAATTAGACCAATAGTTTAGCTCAGAGTCCTGGTTGCCAGCAATGGCCAGTAGAAAATAACCTTTGGAAGACTACAGAAAGCTGGCAGACACACACCGGGACTTGTTATAGTTTTCTCAACCTCCGGGACACTATGGGTCAGGAACTTCTTAAGCCACAGCTGCTACTCTTCTACTGAACAGGCTTTGGTGTTGTTTTTGGTTTGGTTTTTTTTTTCCCCATGAATTACACATCTCCTCTATTTTTGCCTACCTTGAGCTGCTGCACCATAGGGTATACTCCTGCAGTCTGTGTTTTCTCATGTTGTCTGTATTTATCCAAGACAGTTTATACTTATTATTTATGGGAAAGACTCACTTTTGGCCACATCAAGCTACCATCCCAAGGGTTAATGATCTTAACACTTGGAAAGAAAGATTTTGATTTCTAAACCTTTCCTAATACTAAGAGACTGATTTTATGCCTGAAGGCTAATTTCCAAATATGCTTTCTGGTTCCTACAGCTTACACTTAAGATGAGCATGTAAGTAAGATCTCTTGTTAATCTCAGTTATTCATTAACACAAAGCAATGAAAAAATACACACAGATACTAGCTCTTGTCTTTGGAAAAGAATATTGCTATTTTCTTCCCTAAACCCTAGTTCAGGAAATCTGTAATCCAAAGGCTTCAATTGACCAAACATCTTGGGAAAGGCAACACTGCCATTAGCTTTCCTTTCTTACATTATCTCTTCATCCTAGAATATCTCAACACCTAAACTATCTAAAATTTATCTCCAGAGTATAATTTCTCTTAGACAATGAGCTTATTCATTGTGATGGTATTATGATGGTATGTTGTCTTTCCGTAAGTTGTTTCAGACCAATTTTTTATGCATGACATATGCAAGCAAAAAAAGAATAGTCACAAAATCATCGGTATCCACAGATTTTTATCTATGTAAGAACCATGGAGAATGTAAGAACATAAAAACAGCTGTGCTGGACCAAACAAAAGGTCCATTTAGCCCAATTTTCTGTCTTCAACAGTGTTTAGTAGTATATGATTGTTAGCATATGAAACAACATAAAAACCAGGATAAACATTAAGTAAATAAATATAAATTATTCTTACATCTCCTAGGGAGCTCAGGGGTTTCCTAAATGGAAGGTGGTGCCCCAAACAACAGAAAATCAATCTTGGTATAAAACAATATAATTGAATTATTTTAAAAACATATGATTATATAACTGTGAATTGGGTAAGAAATAATGAGAAGTGATCATTGGACACTAAGATTTATTAGTCATATCAGATCTTCTCTCTTATCTGCTTGCAATAAAATCACCAATTTTAATGATAGCCATTTACCTTTTGGTTGCTTTTTAACCTTTAGAAAGATATCGTAGTTACTACTGATATAATTTTATTTCTAATTACTTGAAACGACTTTATATATGTGAACAAAAGGAGTTTTATTTATTGGGTAGGAGCTTCATGGTTTCACATAATGGTCTACAACAAGAAGCGATCCTTCCTAAAACCAGTAAGCTTTTGTTTTCTGCAGTAATCGGGTATACACAGACATTCTTCTACTTGCCATTAGAAGTACAGTTCTAGGTCAAAAATGTTGTAGTGAAATTCATTAAACTAAACAAAGATACACATTATTAACTACAGAATTCCTTTAGCACAGGTGGTTGCAAGTATCCTTGATAGCTATATAGTGAAGAAACCAACTTATGTCATACAGTGCCACATTTAAGCAAATCACAAAAACTCATAAGCAATCGTCTAAGCATGACTGCAATGGCACCTACTGATAAACAGCTTATCATATTTCCTATTAGCTTTTTCTCATAACCAGTTCCACTAATGATATGGTAATATCACAGTATGTTTGATATTATCAAACATAGAATTGTTTCAAAAGAAAGGACTAGAGAACTAGACAGGAGAAGCCAGCTGATCTTTTGTAAAGAAGCAAGCTGTTTTCTCACCAGCATAATGCTCACCAACAATAGCAAAGGAAATATATAGAAAAAGTACACGGAGTTTTCCAGGATGCTTTAAAATGACTAGCAAGAAAGAAAACAGCACCAAGGAAACAGTGAAATTCAGTTTCCTTCCTAACTGAATGTTTTAATCTAATGTTCTCAAAACAGGAAATAAAAATTAAGATGATAAAGGAAATCTTTACAGGAAGCTTCTCATATTTCAACGCAGAGTTTTCAAAATTATTTATCTTTTCCCATATATAGATAGTGGAATATTCAGTTTAAAAATTTTAGTTTTCATTCTTGGTTAAGAAAATGAAACTTAGGCAGAAGTTTGTCTCATTTAAATATGTAATTTCCATCCCGCTTCAATACATAAAAATAAAAAGAAGCATTTCAAATAGTTAACAATATGTAGGTGTAATCCTCTCTGGTTTTGTTGGATTGTTACAGAAGGATGGAAATTTCTTAGAATATTTGTTAATTTCCACTGAACTGATGTTGCATCCAAAAGTAACCTACACAATTTCATATATTCAATACTCGAAGGTCCCTCAGCATATAGGCACCAGTTTATACGTAATTTAAAAACTTGGAAAATGATGAATACAACATAGCTTGTGTAATTCCACCTTATAGTGACTATAGCCATGTTAGAGGCATTGTGGAGAGTCACTGCACAATTAGCTTTGCATATATTTCCTTTTATTGTGAAATAAATAAAATGGTATGCTTAAACCAACTTCAGTTGCTTTCAACCAAAATAAGGAAGCTCGTCATGCAGACTGTGACCATACCTGTGTTTCTAGAATATGCAGAATTAAGTTAAAAAAAGAAAAAGCAATAGTTTACCTCAGGGGATGCAAATCCCAAATATTCCCAATCCCATGTTCCACCAGCAAAGCTATAAAATGAAGAGATATACCATAAAGTTTAGAAGTAGAGCAAAGCATGAACAACCTGAAGAGCTTCAAATCTACCAACATCAAAGAAGAATTGTAAGTCTAAACTTAAAAAATAATCTTCATATTGCTGACTGTTCCAGAACTACTCAATATTTTTAGCAAGTACTTAAAGATTTTTGGAGCATACAAGGTATTTAGTGACAATCTTGAAGGAAAAAAGGGAAATGAAAGCCACAGCATCTAATCATTAATATATTACAAATCACAGAAATCACAGAATAGAAGGGGGTGGAAGGGGCCTCTGGAGATCCTCTAGTCCAACCCGCATGCCAAACGGGGAAGCAGTTTAGGTTGCAACATACAGAGTAGTGATTCTCAAACACCTTTTTCCACAGTGAAAAGTTGAAGGATCAAATGTCCAAGAAAATGTCACTGTCTGGTGATTTATGAGCACCACATTTATCTGCTCCACTCACCTCACTATCAAAGAGTGACAGTGGATTCACCCACCTTAGCTGCTATCACTGAACATTTTTGTCTTGTGGAGCATTTTGTTTGGATTACCTGCGCCTGGGTGCTTCTGGTGAGTCTGCAGGAGCAACACCACGTGCCACAGAGGCCAGGAACTCCTGCCGCTTCTGCTGCACAAGACAAGCTGCACGGATGATTTTATGGCGAGGAGTCCGAAGGTAAGGCCTGTTCACTTTCTGTGCAAGGTCTTCAGTGACCATTTCTAGGTCTGTCTGCAGTAGATAATAAATACAGAATAGTTAATAAATACAGAATAAAATAATTTTACAGTGGAATGAAAATCAGGCAGAGCTCTACATCATAATACTGACCAGAATGACATCCATTTTCTTGGAAATACATTTGCAATACCAAAATACCCCAAAATGTCTGCCTTCTAGCCTACTCATTTACCGACCCACATGCTGTCCTCTAGTTTGGAGCAGGGATTCCTTGTTCTCACATGTACTTAACATCTTCAGGAGCCCTAAAGGAAAAGAGAGGAGGCAGCAGCCCTGTGCTGATGTCACTGCTGCCCAGGTACTCCCCCAGTTTTGTCCTCACCCACTTGCCAGACACACTGCTAGGTAAAGACAGGAAAGAGGAGCTAGAGAAGGAGATGAAGACTGAAGGTAAAATATTATCTTCAGAAAAAAAAGGCTAACAGTAAATGATTTCCTTTTTTTCACAGAACATTAGGAGTTGGAAGAGACCTTGAAAGATCATCTAGTCCAAACCCCCTGACAGAGCAGGATCACCTAGATCAGGTCACACAGGAATGCATCCAGAAGGGTTTTGAATGCCTCCAGAGAAGGAGACTCCACAACGTCTCTGGGAAGCCTGTTCCACTGCTCTGTCACCCTTGCTGTGATAAAGTTTTGCCTTGTGTTTACCCAAAAACTCCTATGCTCCAGCTTGTACCTGCTACCCCTTGTCTTATCACTGGAAGTCACTGAGAAGAGCCTGGCACTCCCGACACTTGCCCTTCACGTATTTTTAGACATCAATGACCCCTCAGTCTCCTTTTCTCCAGCCTAAAAAGACCCAGCTCTCTCGGACTCTTTTTTCCCCTTCCACCTGTCCTTATCCCTTTCATTCTGCAGCAAAGAGTTGTTTTTCATTCATTATGAAATTGAACTAAAAGCTACTTTGTCACAGAGTAATAAATATGCATTAATTTTCCAACTTGGTTACAAATACAAAATGGTTTATTGGTTTTACATTTCAAAAACAGTAGAAAGACACTGTTAACTAATGTTAGAAAAAAAAAAAAACAGAGTTACCTTTGAAAAGCAAAATATATGCATGTATTACCTGCATAAGTTCAAATATTTCTTTCTTTGTGCTTTTAGGCTCCAAAAAGAATCCATATGGATAAGAACACTTAAGAATGCGTCGGGTTTTTAGAAGCTCTTGCACAGCATCTTCAATGAATGTGGTATCAGGACAGCCTCCCTCAGCTGTAAGATGAAACAAGCATTGTAAAAATATTTTCCTGCTGATGTCAGCATTTCTATTACTCTAAGAGTTTTCCTGCAAAGTAGTAAAATTTATGAGTATGTCAGTCAAATATTTTGCAAGTAAGGAGCAGCAAATTCTTAATGACTACCCAGTGTTCTTTCTAAAAGAAGCAAGCACGGAATATTAGCTTCTCCCTTACTAATGCTACTTTCATCCACTGCTTATGAATTCCCGTAATGGAGGGATCACATCACAAATGAGACTGATGTGAACTCTATCAAAAAAAGAAGAAAAGGTTTAGCCATAACAGAGCCAAGTTGATTTCGCATCAAATTCATAGATGACAGCAAATACTTACTTCCACTGAGAGCTCTACTCAACTGCTCCATCTTTTCTTTGGCTGTTTTCAGAAGGCGCTGTTCTAACTAGAAAAAAAAAAAAAATACAGTAAGATAATTATTTTTGGATTAATAAAATAGAAACAAAAATCAGTAAAAATGGCTTGACCCATACCTGGTAGCTAAGTTCATGATTCTTAAATCTTGTGTAATAGTGCATAAACCTATCCAGCTCTTGAAATCTTCTATGCTTCTTTTCAGCCTGGGGAATGAGGAAATGGAAGAAACCAAGATAAATTTTATGAATTAATTTAGCAATCACCATTAGATGCAATTACATAACCAACTGTTTCTATTCCCACTATTTAATCTCCAAGCTTGGGGAGGGGTGGCTGGAAAGCTGTTTGGCAGAAAGGGACCTGGGGGTGCTGGTCCACAAGCAGCTGAACATGAGCCAACAGTGTGCCCAGGTGGCCAAGAAGGCCAACGACATCCTGGACTGGTATCAGAAATAGTGTGGCCAGCAAATGAAGGGAAGTGATTGTCCCCCTGTACTTGGCACTGGTGAGGCCACACCTCAAGTACTGTGTTCAGTTTTGGATGCCACAGTATAAAAAAAGGCATTGAGGTGCCAAGCAGGTCCAGAGGAGGCCTGGGGAAGGGCCTGGAGAACAAGTCCTGCGAGGAGTGGCAGAGGGAACTGGGGCTATTTAGTCTGAAGAAAAGGAGGCTCAGGGGAGACCTTATTGCTTTCTACAACTACCCGAAAGGACGTTGTAGAGAGGTAGGTGCTGGTCTCTTCTCACAAGTAACTAGTGATGGAACAAGAGGGAATGGCCTCAAGCTGCACCAGGGGAGGTTTAAACTGGACATTAGGGAAAACTTCTAAATCGAAATGGTCATCAAAGCCTGGAAGAGGCTGCCCAGGGATGTGGTTGAATCACCATCCCTGTATGGATTTAAAAGCCATCTACAGCAGTCGCACTGGTAGAGTTGGATAACGGTTGGACTTGATGATCTTAATGGTCTCTTCCAACTATAATGATTCCCAGAAGTACTGTACACAATGCTGACAAGTGACATGTAAGTAAAGGTAATTTTTCAAAGTTATGAGTCTTCAAATATTGTAACCAAAGACTTGCTCCACTTAAGCAGACTTTCCAAATGCCATAATTAAGTCATGTCTTCTGTAGTGCACAGCAGCTAACTGCAGTACCAGCATGCCCACTTCACAAAGGGAAACCATGGCACAGAGAAGTAAAATGACTTTGCTCAAGTCAACCAGCGGTTGTTACCAAAGCCAAAAGCAGAATCAAATCTTATACTTCTATCCACAAATAAGCAGTGTTTTCCTTCTGTCTCTTTGATACATTTAAGGTTGCATTTTTCCATTTAGAACTCAAGTTGGGAAGAATTTTGATTAAACATCCTAAATAGAAAATTGCAGCCTTAGCACTATTTTTCAAACACACACATTCATTCCTTACCTCTACTGTCATCTCCTTGGATTGTTCCTCTACATGTTGAATAACCTCATAGCGAGTGCATCTGTAATAGCCTCCAGTGGAAGAGCTGTGCTTCTTCCACTCTTCTAAGCATATCCAGCAGAAGTCATATTTGCACTTCAGAAAAAAAAGGAAAAACAAGGGGGAAAAGAGGGGGGTCATACATCAGAGATTTGCAGTTATTCACCATTATTCCTCCATGAACAACTGAATTAACAACATTCTGGGTGTGCTTATGGTCACAACAATTTCTGAGGAGCCTCCTACCACAGAAGATCTGGGTTTTCAAACCATGACGAGTCATACTTTTTGTCCCTTTACAGTTTTTAGCACTATGGAATTTATGAGCAGTTTTAAAAATCATTTAAGAAAAAAAGAAAATGCCAAGCAAACTTGGCATAAAACGAGGTGAAGGAGAATCTGTTCTTCTCTGCTGCTACAGACAAAACCAATGACACCAAAAAGAGCGCCAACCTTCATTACGTACCACAGAAAGAGACAACATGTAGGGATAATATAAAGAAAAAGGGATCTTCCTAGCAATGGAGAGGGACTAACAGAAAAAAAAGAAATAGATTTACTTTCCAAATCTCTCAGCTTTTTATTGGAGGCCAAATATGTCAAGTGTGTGCTACTTTTTTTTTTATTTTTAGTGATGCTCCTCAAGGACTTATTAGCTGACTTATATAAGATAATTCTGACAGAAAGAAACAGTATTCTGTTAAATCTGCAGCTTTTAACTAACTTGAGAAAAAAAGCATTCTCAAATGATACTGAACTCATGGCAAAAAATATTTTTTCTATTTTTGTAGCATAGTGCAAAGTCATGACTAATTTTTTGGCTGCTGTCACCAGTAAGTTTCTTTCAGAATTACTTTTTTCTGTCTTTTCATTCTTATTGATTAATCCCTGTTTACAGTTTTCCATTTAAACTTCTCTGTTTTGTTGCTGTTAGAGAAATAATGGAAAAGAAAAATGTAGTAGTAAGGAAAACCTTTCATTAGAGTTTAACATCCCTTGAAATGTTTCATCTACAGCCAACTAAAAACGTTCCTTCTCTTCTATATTATTAATGATGAATAAACTATCAATTATTTCTATTTCTTTAAGTTTCATACTGTATTGCCAGTAATTCCTAGGTGTTCATGAAATTTTGATCGTAAGAGTGTTCACCTGCCAGCCAAACAGATTTCACTAAATATTAAACATTTTATAAATACATGTAATCCACCATTTGTAAATTATCTAACTGTCGCAACAGGTGCCATTAAATCTCAGACATGACATTTCAGAGGTTTTGGACATCTGAGCTAAAATGCACACACAACCTGACCTATGGCTTCACAACAAATTACATGAGCAGTCTTCCTTACCTTTGCACATTGCATGTGGTTGCAGCCCTCATTCTTCTGAATTGGAGATTTGCAGTTGGCACACGGTTTGGAGTTCGTTAGTAACCACAGGCAGTTGGCAGCATCTTCATATGCCTCACTCACTCCCACAACTTTTTGAGGGTGACAGGAGAATATGGTGCATGCAAAAACAGAGAAGTTGAAATTGTACTTGTGCAATATTTTGTGAAAAATGGATTAGGAAAGATATTTTTACCCGTTTCTTGACAGAATATTGTAATACTTCAATGTATATATTTCTCATATATGTAAATATACACATTTTCTAATTTACACGTATTATAGATAATATTATCACACATCATTACTATATCTCTTACAGAATCATCAAGGTGGGAAAATACCTTTAAGATCATCGAGTCCAACTATTAGCCCTACTCTACTGAGGCCATCACTAAGCCATATTCCCAAGCACCACATCTATACAGCTTTTAATCACCTCCAGGGATGGTGACTCAACCACCTCCCCGGGCAGCCTGTTCCCATGCCTGTCAACCCTTTCAGTGAAAAAATTTTTCCTCATGTCTAGTTTAAACCTCCCCTGGTGCAGCTTGAGGCCATTCCCTCTTGTTCCATCACTAGTTATTTGTGAGAAGAGACCAGTGCCTACCTCTATACAACGTCCTTTCAGGTAGTTGTAGAGACCAATCAGGTCTCCCCTGAGCCTCCTTTTTTCAGACTAAATAGCCCCAGTTCCCTCAGTCACTCGTAAGACTTGTCTTCCAGACCCTTCATCAGCTTAGCTGCTCCACACATCTATTTCTATACAAACTCATATATATTATGTATGACATTTATAATACATATATAAGCAATTACATGTATGAAAAAAATTGGCATAGTTTGACAAAGTATCACGTGTTTTGACTCTTTTTAAAATGTTCTGTGCCTTCCAGAATATTTCTAACATATTAGGGAAAGGCTCTGAACAAGTAAAGTTAATACAGATGTAAATTACTCTCAAACTTTTTTTCTTGAAGTTGATAAAGAATGTTTGTCCTGACAGACCCAATCTTTATTAGTATTTCCAGTAAATGCTATTTATCATTAAGCCTTTCCTCACAATTCCCTTGCAATTCACCCTCAACCTTACTATTACTATTAGCTGTTGGCTTGAATTAGTTTTCAAGCACATAAAAACCGCATGGAGCACAAGTCAAATAGACATGCAGACAGGGCTAAAAGGTTTAAAATTGCCCAGGACAAATAAACTTATATTCAGAAATAAATCAATTAATGAAACAAAGCTGTAAGAAGAAGGAAAAAGAGTTTTGTATGCCCTGACTGAACCACATGTGAATTTACAGGGAGGGATGGCTTATGAAGAGCAATCCGCCACAGTGCTGCATAATATGCAGATGAAGTGTGAAGCAGCCCCTTATTCAGGGTTCACTTGTTTTCTTTTTTACCCTTTAACCCTATTTTTCAACCAATGTAGAGTTTTCACTCAATGCAATTAAAAAATCCTTCTCAAACCAAAAGGTAACACCAGCAAAAAAGAATTAATCTCCCCCTCCAGGCATAAGTCTTACGTTCTTCTGGTTTCATTTCAGATATTTTCTGTAGCCAGTCTTTCCAGGTTTGGCAGTCACAAGGTTCATGTGCTTCACCAAGACATTCCCTGAAAATGAAGGAGTACACACAGTTACTTGTCATTTAGAGATTTTGACTTGAAGTTAAATATTGGTTCAAGCTAAAAACCACAGAAACTTATCAAGACATGTTCAAAGTTTAAGTCAGGAAGATAAAAAGCCATTCAGTTAACATTATTTTAAAATACTCTCAGACTACTTGCTCACAAGCACAGATGACCATGATTAAGATTAACAAAGAACTTAAATAAGACAAGAAAGGAAAAGAGCTTTTTAAAATTACAATCTGAAATAAATCAGCTGGTTTGCAGTGTTTGAGTTATGCCCAGGTATTATTTTATTGTGGCAAAAAGTGCTAGTATTGCTTCTGTCATAAAGGTAAACCAGAATAAAGAGATTATCCCAAACTAGCTGTAGCTATAGTTGAAATGCATTTTAGGTAGAATTACTTGCATCTTTTCAGTTATAATAATTAGTTTTAAGCTAGATTCAAACTTCTAAAGTAGAACAAGGTCCAAGACCTTTAGCACGAGCCTTAAGTATTTATGGATGCTTACCCTTTCCACTGGAGTCTCTTAAATGGGGTTTTAACTTAGTTACATGGACGCAGTGGAGAAATGAGTCCCCTGATCTTCTCTTGAAGTTACTACTGGCTTTAAGGATAGCAGTCACTACTACACACTGGCAGATATATGGCTTCCAGGTGGTTCTTGGTGTAGATGTGTCAATATGGACTCTGGGTATGTAATGACTCCCTTTTTTACTGAAATGGCAGCAAAGAGCTTCATAGAATCATTGAATGTTAAGGGCTGGAAGGGACCTCAAAAGATCATCCAGTCCAACCCCCTGCCAGAGCAGGATCACCTACACTGGGTCACACA